>JAOVVI020008711.1:0-14037 GCA_028571085.2 Nepenthes alata
CCGACGCTCAAATCAAAAATCTTTTTGCAAGAAAAGAAAGATGGAGAATGCAAACTGCACTGGTGCACATGTGAGGGGATCAAGTGCTAGCGGAGAATCAGGCTCCAATGAGTGCGCCAAGTCAGGGACAATTTTGAGATATGGAGGATAGGGTTCTGATGAGTGCACTCGATTGGGGAGTGATTTTGAGATGGATGATAGAACTCGGAAGGGCGTGCTCGGTTGGGGTGAGGCTTAGAGGCAGAGAACGGGCTCTGCTGAGTACGTCTGATCAGGAGGTGGCTTCGAGACGGAGGACGAGACTCCAAAGAATATGCTCGACTAGGGAGCAGCCTTGAGATATGGAGGATTGGGCTCCAGAGAATATACCTGACTAAATGGAGGCTTATTGCAGGATGTGCTCGTGGGAGAGAAGATGTCTGGAGAGAGGAACGCCCGCTGGACTCCTCTCTGGCTACCAGCGAGGGGGCTTTCTACGCCTTGCTATACGAATCATCTTCGTTGTTTCGACGGCGTGAGAGTTCAGAGCTGGCACGACACTTACATAGTCGTGAGCCTGGATCAGAAGGTCGCTTCGAAAGCCTAGGGTGCTCCTACTTCGCTGGGGTAGCCCATCAAGTTAGATGAGAAAATGTCAAGGTGAGCATGCTCTCTTGACCTACCTTCTTCTCTACTCAGTTCTTTCCTCTCTCATTGGGTTATGTTCTTTGGATCTTCTTCCTCCATCTCCACCCTTTCCTGTGAAAGAAAGGTGGTATGTGTAGAGTGAGAGCAGCAAAGCTTGCTTTGGAACGTACAGCTGGCGACGGTTGCTTACGCGTATTCATCGAGCTGTCCCGGTGATCATGGGTGCTTGCGATGGCAACCATGGCCGTTTGCGAGCATTCTTTCTTTTTAAGGGCAATCATGGAGATCGCTGTTATGGTAGTTTCCTTCCTATGAGATTTGTTAAGTCAGCACGATATTCTGATAATATTCGCTGAGTTGGAGCCAACAGGCTGGGCTGTTGAGTGGCCGTTGGGAGCCTCATCTTGGTGGGGGTGCGGGGGGTTGTCTACCGAGCCAGATCCGCTCAACCAAGGGGTCTTTTCTAGGCCGTATTGCGCGAGCAGATGATTGGGCCTATTGTAGTGCCTTCTGGGCTTTGGGCTTTTCAAAATCCCACTAGACTTTCGCCTTCTAGCATACGGATTAGCAGATTGGACTTTGGGGTAGCCTATAAAATTACCGGACCTGTTAACTTGTTTTCATTTTTCTAGAATAGGCCTCCTTTTTTTATGCTACAGACTTCTTTCATCCATGCCTGAAACTCTCTTAGGAAATTGAAGCCGGGAATGGAGGAGTGTAAGGTGCTCAATTGTCGAGGATGGTCATCAAAATGGGAAGAAGAGATAGGGAATTAAAAAGGGTCAAATAGAATGTGAATTGCAACGATGGATGATTTGTTTAAGAATGTTATTTTTTTTGGTGATTTTGTCATGTGGATCTGGTTGTTTGTGATCTTTTGTCCCCTTTCTTCTTACACGATTTTTTAAAGTGCCTTGGGTTTTTCTCTTTCTGGATTCTCTAAGATGAGTTGCAATTTTTTATACTTGGTTGACACTGGTCCATATCTTAAAAAATTCCTTTTTTGTTGGGGGGTCATTTTGGTGAATGTATATTATAATCATGTAGTCCTTGACCGAAGAAAAATAGTGATAGAAGCAGCTTTAATTTTGATGATACCACCATTGTCACGAACCTAGATCAAAATAGGTCCAAACATAAACAAGAACAAATTTTGACTTACAAAATTTCATCCCAAAAATAAAACATTATTCCAAAAACATCCACAAATCCAAGCGTGACAAAATGAAAGTCCATATGAACCGATATAACAATTATAAAAATAATAATTCGCACAATATCTTATCAAATAATTAATCGGACAATAAAATAATGCAACCTGCTCCACAATGCCACAAAGGAGAAACAAACCAATTACAAGTATATTCAATATATACAACGACCCAAATGTTCCAATATATAGCCATAGGCTTGCAACCAGTCGAACTCAATGTCCAAAATACAGCCTACTCTAACACAAACTGAACTTAATACTAATACTTACCAAGAAGATGAAGCTACAATCAGATAACGGTTAAACTCCTGCAATGTATCCATGCCTACTAATTTGAAGTGATAAAAAAAAAATGTAATCTAAAAGTTTAACAAGTATCTATATTATATAATAAATAATAATATCTGAAATTAGATTGAGGGCCTATAAACACATTAAAAATGAGTGAAAGATACAATTTCGTAAGTCTGATAATGATATTTGAAGACAATCTTGTACTTAAATCATAATCCAAATCGAAAATAATTTTATCGGGACGTACTCTGAATGAAACGTGATTTAAAATGAAATCACATAATTCAAATCATATCATAATCCAAATGAAATATAATACTAAACGAAACATTGTTCGAATTGAAATCACATAATTTGAGTTAAATAAAATTCGGAATAAAATCACATAAATTGAACGAAATATGTTTTAAAATGAAGTCACATATTCAAATATAGGAGACTAATTAAATCCAAATTGAGGGCAAATCTGCGAAATTGAAACGAAACTCAAATACATATCAATGTAGACAACATATCAAAATACAAAATATGAACAAAATCAGAGAACCAAATGCCATTATATATATCAAACTACCAACGATTGAAAAATAAAAAATGTATCTCATGCTAGCCATTTTATTATTCATAGAAGGATATTATTGAGTATTCAATTTAAAGTGTTTGATAAGCGAAATACTTACCAGTTTGGATTTTTTCATCTCGATATATTGAAACACAATTTTTATGTAGCTTTTTTAAAACATTCAAATTTTTCTTTACTTTCAATTCTCAAAAGATTCTTGTAATAAAAATTTGTTTCACTGGTATCAAATCTTTTATAGCAAAAGAATTTTCAAGTTATTTTTTTAATTTAATAATTTGAGAGACATTTTATTCCTTAATAAATATATCATCTATATAAAATAAGAGAATAATAAAATTTTTTTTACATATCTTTAAATTAAGATACATTGATCCAACATAGTTATTGCATTAAGATACATTTGAGAACACTTCCCCACAAACTATCTTCAAATGTTGTATGCTCTGAAAAAATATAATTATTGCGTAAATTATTATATATATATATATTGTTTATTATAGTTTTAATAAACAAAATAAAAAGTTTTTTAAAAATTTTAAACATTTCTGATACCCTGTTTTTTAGATCCAACTAAATGGGCCCCACCTGAGCTAACTTTCCCCGCCGATAAGCATCCAATAGAGAATAGCACGGAGATCGGGACGCTCACCGCCGTAACGCAGCCCAATTATTACATTATTTCTGATCTAACAATTAATATTTAATAAATTTAAATAATATAATACATAAATTGATATATTTTGAGAATTTGAATTCGAATTGAAATAGAAATTAAAAAGTAGCCTTATTTCATTTTAATGTTTGAAAAATAACCAATTTAATTTTTATAATTTTGAATTTAAATCTTACCAACTATAATAAAATAAAATATATATAAGAATTATATAAGATTTACTTTTAAATATATTATTTGACGTTTTAATAAGTAATTTTTTTATTCGAATTATGCCATTAGATAACTGACCAGTTGATTTAAACTTTCAAATTAATACCCTTGGGGGTTACCGTTCGATATACTGAATTTAGTTTCGTCAATTCTTTGCCTGGGCTACTTGATTTTTGAGCTCTAATCCAAACTTGCATTGGGTTGATCTATTTTAAACCATACATATTATAAATATTTTATAAAAGATTTTTATAAAATATGAATATGATAAAAAATATATTATTTTTATATTTTTATATATTAAATTTTATTTGCGGATTCATTCAATATGTACATGAATATCCTTTGCGCCCTATTGTCTCTAATACAGCGACCTTCATCGTATCAAATTGATATTCTCACGTGCGTCAGGTACGTCGTTAAATCATAACCCTCCAATCGTGGTTTGGCACTTGTTATCGCGCTGGGATTTGTATCCAACGGCAGAGCTTCAAATGTGCGCCCCCTTTGAGGATAATAATAAACAAGCGCCCACTTTCTTCCAAGGCCAAAAATTCTTACTAAATTGGAATATTTTTATAATCATTCTGATTAGGTTCCCATATGTTTCAACTTAAAACTAATTAACTATGATCACGTGAATATTCAGCCTAAATTATATAAATAAACTCAAGGACACAAATATAGTATTTGTGTAAATATTTTTAAAGTATATAAGAATATTTAATCAATACATACCTAAAAAAATGATTTAACTCCAACCCATTAATACTCCATATTCAAGTATGAACTTAAGTCTTAAGCCGATTCTACATGCACTATAACGGAAACAATGATGAAATTGACCTTCGGAGGGTTATTCTAGATGTTATATCGGACACTTAATTCAATAAAATATTTTAACAATAGGCAAAATAAATATAATACTTTGACCTAGTAGAATTATAAGGATATAAAATTTAATGGATTTAGTAAGTTGAGTATAGATATTAAAAGACCTAATCAGTACGTGTGATGTATGTGTTCGTAGTTTGAAAGATTTTATCTAAAAATTTTAACTCTATATTATATGGTTTGTCTGGGCCTATAGAGGTATTGGATTCGGGATCGTTATGGTGGAAGATGTGCATTATGAGAGGAACTTAGTTTTCTTTCAGCGAAATTGTCTAACCAATCGACATTATGGACTAAATGATGGTATTGCTTGGGCAACTCATTTAGAAAAGAATATTTTCAAATACTTGTTTGATTTATGATCGTATTGACAAATACTTTCTCATGGGCCGACAAAACTTGAAACCCTCGTGTGGGTTGATACCAACAGTAGTTATTGAGGCTACAACGGTGTGGAGTTGAACTCTATTGACTCTTCTTGGCCGAGGCACGCATACACTCTTTCTCATCTCCTTGGCCCTCTTCTGAGGGCAAGTTAAAGCGGCCCCTTCTTCCTCTTGCTCACACAACCAGTTCCCCCTTTCATAAGGTGTAGAGTGGTAAATTTATTGAGAAAATAAATTCATAGTATTTGATAGGAAGTTTTTGTGAGCATATAATGTGGTAAAATTAACCACGAAAGCGAAATTAATGATCGAGTATATACCTCCAGCCATTTGCCTCCTCTGTTTTTGTCGGATCTGATTTCGGACGTTTTGAACTTCTAGACCCTCGTTCTCACTTCTAGATGATGTAAATATGAGAGTGGGATGCAGGGACAAAATAGATTACCTCAATTTATAAGGCGATTCCATCAATTGCCTTCACAGTTTATAACCACTGAAAAACCTCAACGAGAATAATGAGGCTCAATAATAAAAAAATTATCAGCATTAACATGGGCCACTTAACGCCTTAGCAATGAATAAAGGAACGGGTGAAGGTAATCAGCCGTCGTAAATATGAATCGACTGAGGCGGGCAAAAACGGCTGAAATGGCAAAACGGGACTGAAGCGGGCAAAATAGGGCTAAAGTGTCTACAATTTTTTCATTGACTTACCCATATTAGGGTTCATTATTTGTCATACAATTTAAATAGATATTTTTATTGTCAAGATGATGTGTAGAGTGGCATATGATTTGAGTTGCTTATTCTAAGTCCACAACCCTCTGCGCTCCAACTTATTGGGTTGATTCTCAAGACTCATTTTATTTTATTTATTTATCTATTTAAGTTTTTAATTTTGTTCATATGAATTTTTGAATTTCTTTACTCTATGGTACCTGCTCATTTTATGGGAACATATCACAAATAATATATAAATTAAATAATTAATAACTAAAATAAAATTACAGATTTATTATTAAAAAATTCAAAAGCTAATTACGCTGACCTTAAACAAATATTAAATTTCATTTTGCCTGACTCGAGTTTGACGGTGAATCTGTAGTCTCAGCCAGTCATAGCATCCTGTAAAAAAATTAATTCAAACAAAAAAAAAAAATCGAATCACACGCTCCGCGTCACGTCCACGTCTCACCAACCTCAAATGCGGGGAAGATTATTTAAACTTCTATGACCAACTCTCCTTCCTACGTCCTTCATCCGACGCTCCATATCCAACGCCTCTCCCGCTCTGGTTCAAGGCGCGTGAACGTACCCCTATCCTCTATCTTTATCTATCTCTGCCCTCACGCCAAACGCCATCGCCAAATCCGGCTTTGATTGTTGCTCTTCCTTCCCACTCCCTTCGGCGGCGCAGCTCATCTCTATGATTAGCCAAAAAAAGGAAGAAAAAAAAAAAAAAGCCAATCACTTGCTTCGCGTCCCCGTTTTCGTGTCTCTGTGATCCTCATACCCAGTCTAGCGAGAGTGGGGAGGAGGTAAATACCAGAGAGAGAGAGAGAGAGGGCGCGCAATAATGGCAGCTTCATCAGCCTCATCGACTCTGTTCTCTAACCCTTCCCTCAAACTCAATTGTCAAAGTCTTCTGCCCACCAATTCCCAACTTTCTCTCTCCTCAAAACTCTACATTTGCCGCAACCTCTCCCTCCTTGCCCACCCTCGCCTAACCCTGCAACACCGCGACTACAGCGACACCGCCAGGCACAGCCGCTTAGCCATCGTATCCTCTCTCGACGGCAAGCCCACTGTCCTCGTTGCCGAGAAGCTCGGCGAGGCGGGTCTCAACCTTCTCAGGTCATACGCCAATGTCGATTGCTCGTATAATCTCAGCCCCGAGGAGCTCTGCACCAAGATCTCCCTCTGCGATGCCCTGATTGTTCGCAGTGGCACGAAGGTCACTCGAGAGGTGTTCGAGTCGTCAGGTGGGAGGTTGAAGGTTGTGGGCAGGGCTGGCGTTGGGATTGATAATGTAGATCTGGGGGCGGCGACGGAGCATGGATGCTTGGTGGTCAATGCGCCGACGGCAAACACGGTGGCGGCTGCCGAACATGGGATCGCGCTCTTGGCTGCTATGGCGAGGAACGTTTCCCAGGCCGATGCGTCCGTGAAGGCTGGTTAGTCTGTTGATCGGTTCGTGTTTTGTTGTTTTTTTTCCTGTAATTTTATATGGTTGGATTGGAATGAACCAGATTGTGCCTTTTGATCTATGTAATTTCGATCTTTACGGCTTGATTTCAATGTCATTCGAACTAGTGATCTTTACTAGATCGATCTAATCGAATTCCGGACGCCATATGAGTTATATCACAAAATTTTGCTATTTATGACTGGTAATTTTGTTGGTAAGGAACATTTGGATAATGTTCTTGGGCAAACGATTCCATTTATGACAGGTAATTCTATTGGATTTGGACTACTAGATATTGTTAATTGGTGAAACGAAGGGCCTTTTGGTTTGTATTGGGACCTGTATTTTGGAGGCGAAGGTTTTCCTGGGGTATATACTTGTTTTCATTTTTCTAGAGTGGGCCTCCTTTTTTGATGCTACAGACTTCTTTCATCTATGCCTGAAACTTTCTTAGGAAATTGAATCCGGGAATGGAGGAGTTTAAAGTGCTTAATTTCAGAGGATGGTCATCAAAATGGGAAGAAGAGATAGGGAATTAAAAAGGGTCAAATAGAATGTGAATTGCTGCGATGGATGATTTGTTTAAGAATGTTATTTTTTTTTTGGTGATTTTGTTTTGTGGATCTGGTTGTTTGTGATCTTTTGTGCCTTTTTATCTTACACGATTTTTTAAAGTGCCTTAGGTTTTTCTCTTTCTGGATTCTCTGAGATGTGTTGCAATTTGTTATACTTGGTTGACGCTGGTCCATATCTTAAAAAATTCCTCGTTCGTTGGGGTGGGGGTCATTTCGGTGAGTGTATATTATAATCATGTAATCCTTGACTGAAGAAAAATAGTGACAGAAGCAGCTTTAATTTTGATGAATGACTATTGGGGATGTTGCTGTTGTTGAGTAGAAAAAAATGATTCATTTCTCACATTTAGAGAGATTAAGGCTCTAAGGCTTTATTATTTTTATTGAGTCTTTTGTCCCTTATGGATTGTTTCATTCATGTTATCAGTATAGTGATGCGATGGAATCACTAGACAGATTCATATGGTGGATATTACTTAGTAAAACTTAAGGCTTTGTTACTATTGTTGTTGATTCAATGAAATCAATTAACCATTTGTGGTCAATTGGGATATTGCTTAAGCTTTTAAACCTAGACTATTCCTCTGCTGAAAGGTATGTTAGTATACCAATAGTGCTGTTGTGTCACTCGATGAAATGTCTCAGATGAGATAGTTAATTTCTGAGTTAGCATGTGCTTTCTGCCATTACTTGTTGAGCTAAAGAAGAGGAGATGCTGAAAGATTCAAGGCACCTTTAACTTGTTCCTTACTTTCCTGTTCAGGGGAGTGGCAGCGAAGCAAATACGTGGGTGTATCGCTAGTAGGAAAAACACTTGTTGTGTTGGGTTTTGGGAAGGTTGGATCAGAGGTTGCTAGGCGTGCTAAGGGTCTTGGCATGCATGTCATTGCACATGACCCATATGCCCCAGCAGACCGTGCCCATGCTATTGGTGTGGAGCTTGTTTCCTTTGATGAGGCCATGTCAACAGCGGATTTCATCTCTCTTCACATGCCTCTAACGCCTTCTACGGAAAAGATGCTTAATCAAGAAACCTTTGCGAAGATGAAGAAAGGGGTTCGGATTGTCAATGTTGCTCGCGGTGGGGTGATTGATGAAGAGGCTCTTGTGAAGGCTCTAGATGTTGGTATCGTTGCTCAGGTACTCATCATTATCTAAGAAGCACAAACACTTCTCCAGAACTAGCGTGTCGGCTTCCAAAATGTGCCAGACAATTCTGACACTTTTCTGACAATCATCACTCCAATGTGCTCTGACAGGTTTTTGGACAGTGGGATATTTTACAATGTGCAGAAAATTTTGGTTCTTAATATAAATTAAAGAAAAAATGGATCCATTTGGCAATTTAGAAATAATTAGAGACTCAAGCCTTAGACGCGTTCTTTTTTTCATTTTTTGAGATATATTTATAGCGTAAATCCTTTGCATTGACCCCCTTTCGTGCTGGTTCTTCCTGTAATTTTTTAAATATTGAAACAAGAAATATAATTTTTTAGTTAATAATTTAGTATAAAATAGTATTAATCAATCATATTATTAAGCTATGATTTAACTATGGATTGTAGTTAATGTGTCCCAATATACTGCGCCCTCAATTTTAGAATAATGTGTCAACAGGTCTGTGTCTTGTGTCGGTTTTCTTGTTTCTTAGGTCATTACTCAAGCAAGTAAACGGGTAAAGAAGGGAGAGGGGAAGAACTTGCCATTGTTTATATTTGGTGGGGTAATTTGATGTCCCTGCTTGCAGGCTGCACTTGATGTCTTCACAGTAGAGCCGCCACCAAAGGACAGCAAGTTGGTCCAACATGAAAGAGTTACCGTGACTCCGCATCTTGGTGCTAGCACCGTGGAAGCCCAGGTGAGCTAAATGTCACACAACCAACGTTTGCTGCTGCTTTACCATTGTCTCTCTATTAAATTGGTGGCTGTGCTTTATCTGCAGGAAGGAGTAGCTATCGAAATTGCTGAAGCTGTTGTCGGGGCTTTGAGGGGAGAACTTGCTGCAACCGCTGTCAACGCACCCATGGTTCCTGCTGAGGTATTCTGATAATCTTCACCCCCCTACTGCAGACATGTTTAGCTTATTATGATAGTCATTTTACCTACTTGTGGAGGCATCCTTGTATGACCAACCAACTCTGCTTTTTATCTACTTGTTTGATGCATTTGTTCTTGGGTTTCTCTTTTGTATGCTCTAAGATTTCCCATTTTCATTAGCCTTCTCCACAATACTTGAATGTTGTTATTCGATAAAATGTGTACCTGCCATATAATTGGTGTGCTTGTTTGTTGTGATGGGCCACTCTCTTATGAGTTTCATGTTATTTTATACAAATATTTATTTGTTGCAATTAAACCATGCTTGATGTGCGCTTAAAAGAATCATATGTGCAACTGATATAGAATGCCCGCATTTGATGGACACATGGGTGTAGATTGGATAGAATGGTCACACATGATATTTGCATGAAATGCTCACATACGTGGATAGTTCAGTAAATTCACACCTAATGAGTGCATGTGCGCTAGGGTAGTTTTTGAGAGTTTTTCCTCTTTGGCATCGAATGCCAGTTAGTCCTTCGAACACCGGCCTTGTTTTTATGTCATTTTGATATGTTTGGAGCAGGTCGTGTGAGTTATCAATTAAAATATTTTGAGCGCCGATTCAATAGAGAGAGGGAGAAGAAAAAGAGAATTTTGTCAATTCTTGGGCATTTATTCGCATTTTTATCTTCATCGTCTTCAGTATACAGTTATAATTGTTGTTTAGGATATTTTTACCGGTTATTTTCATATTGCCTACAGACGCGGTCAATACAGCCAGAACCACACCTGTAACCCACGTCAATTCGCGAGGTTTTGTAACCTACATATAGTGGTTTCTCTTTCCTTTCTCCTGATAAAGGGCTGGCTTTTCGCTTGGGTTGCCAACATTTTGTAGTAAATCTGAAAACGTTTTGGGAGTTTGTTGTAACTGAACTTATGTGGAAGTGGTTTTTTACTGGTCATTTTGAAATGGTTTTCACCAAAAGTTCCTGTGTTCGTTTTTCTACATAATTTATTTGTGAACGGATATTGTTATCTCACTTCATTAAAAATTCAGGCCAAATGTTTGGTAATCTATTATTATAGGCATTTATTATCCACCTTGTGTATGGTAAAATTTGGGTATACTGTTTTCAATAGTAGTGATCATGGTAATATGAACCATTTTTGTCAACAAAAATAAGGCACAAATGGATAAATAATGGGAAAAGCTTAGGGTAAGTCTAATCCTATGCATCTTTAAGTTTGCTGTGATCATTATGCAGTTGCTTTCTCCACCTGGAAGCTCACATAGTAATGTTTAGTGTCTTCAACAGTCTTTATTAATGGCTGTTTACATGCAGGTCCTTAACGAGCTGAAGCCATATGTTGAGCTCGCTGAGAAACTCAGTCGACTGTCTGTCCAATTAGTTGCAGGTGGGAGCGGTGTCAAGTCTGTTAAAGTTGGGTACGCATCTTCCCGAGCACCTGATGACCTTGACACTAGGGTGCTCCGAGCCATGATCATCAAGGGTCTGATCGAGCCCATATCCAGCACCTTCGTGAACTTGGTCAATGCAGATTTCACGGCTAAGCAGAGAGGGCTCCGCATAACCGAAGAACGCATCATCCTTGACGGTTCACCTGAAAGCCCCCTTGAGTCCATCCAGGTTCAGATTGCCAATGTCGAATCAAAATTTGCAAGCGCCATTTCAGAGTCAGGCGAGATCAGTCTCGAGGGGCGAGTGAAAGATGGGATCCCGCATTTGACAAAGGTCGGATCTTTCGACGTGGATGTCAGCTTGGAAGGCAACATCATCCTCTGTAGGCAGGTCGATCAGCCGGGCATAATCGGGAAAGTCGGCAGCATCTTGGGTGATGAGAATGTGAATGTGAGCTTCATGAGCGTCGGTAGGATTAGCCGACGAATATACGCAATCATGGCTATTGGGGTTGACGACCTGCCCAGCAGTGAAGCATTGAAGAAGATCGGAGAGACTCCGGCCATTGAGGAGTTTGTGTTCCTGAAGCTATTGTAGGTGTATAAATCCAAGTTAATAGTGTCTTTTATATCACCGTGATTGCCAATTTTTGAGCGTCTGGGTTCGGAAATTCTGAGAGTCCATCGTTATTTCGCATTTTACATGTCTGATATGTCTATTTAATGTTTCGGCCGTGATAAGCATGACTAGTATTTTGAAAATTTGCTGAAAAATAAACAGTATTCTGGGATGCTTGCCATTCCTTTTGGAATATGTTCCGGTGGTTTTGTAGATAGTTTACTTATTATTTTGAAGGTTTAGTTCAAATGATAAAAAATAAAAGATAAAATTTAAAATATAAAATAAATTTTAATTATATTTTATTATTAGTTTGGTTATTTCCTTGAAGATTTTTTAATAAATAGATAGTCATTAGATGATCGTGTGATATTCGTATGAGGATTATGATATTCGTGTGTACGACGAGCACATGGGTGGGGCTTAGGTGCCAAATCCAGGGCCACCGTATTTGAGGGGTGCCCGAGCACCGAAGATAGTGGAGCTTGATTCTGAAGCGTGTCCGAGCACAATTTACAATATAAAAGTGCACACTTTGTGTTTTTAGGGCATTTTGAAATTGTTTCTCATATAAGAAGCACTGTATAGAGAGAGAGAGAAGAGGAAGAAGGTTCGGCATCAAATTAAGATTCGATTTGAGTTTCTTTCTTTATCAAGAGTAGGTTCACTGTTTTAAAATGATTTTTTAAAGTGTATTTCGTTTGATTACTCTTATTTTTTGTTGTATTTTTTTTGTAGGCTGTCAAGTGTGTTAAGCGGTTGTAATTAACTATTTTTCACTCGATCCGTGGGCTTATATAGATGGAGTGTAGGGCGACATTCCTTGGGCAAGAAGGCGCGACTTATACAATCTGTTGGGATTACTTCCTCTTTTGGTGGACAACGGTTTAGGATTACTCACATTCCTTTCGCACTTTGTTACCTTTAGGGTTTACAGTGGATAGGAAGAGAGAAACTGGCACATTCCTTATGGGAAGGGTGTTGGATTTGCTGACATCTGTTTTAGTGCAGATTGATTTCTAGGAAGGCACAAAATCAGGAAAGAAAACTGTTACTGGTCATGTACGGATGTGTGGGCCTAATTTGGCCTGGCCCATGTGAAGTTTTTATCCATTGGGCCTGTTTACTATAGTACTTTTGGTTAACAGAAACGTTGACCGTCTCATAGGAGTATGTTGGTCACTCAGTTGGTCTTTTATACGGCCAACGCTGGCGTTGACCGTCCACGCGCACATATAGGCCTTCGCAAATTTATGCCGTTTTTTTATTGGGCCACCCTATTATGGATATACTCATCAAAATAATATATATATTTTTTATTTTTATATAAATCCCTTGCTACGGAATAAAAAATATTCAAATAATAACTAAATAATATTCTATTAATATTACTTTTTCCAAAATTTGGAAGTAATGCGATGGGCCCAATAACCATGGGCCAATGGGTCAGACCCCACAGTAAGCCCACAATCCAATATAATTCTTTTAAAGTAAAAGTCTCAAATTACTTTTGAAAGAATAGTGCATTTGTAAATTTTACTATAAAAGCAAGTATCCTTAAGTATTGAAGGACAAGTTAGAGAAGTTCAAAAAAGCTCAATAATGCTCTATATGACTCGGAGAAGGGTATAGCCGTTACTATCCAATCTCCAATTAGAGCAAACTGACGGTCAGGAGACTCTCGACTCTCCTCTCATCCAGGAGGCCTCTTGACTCTCCGTCCATCCGGGGCCCCTCGGCCACCTCCTATTCTTGAGGCTTTTAGTCTTCTCATTTGGAGGCCGTCGGCCCTCCGTCGCTATG
This sequence comes from Nepenthes alata, assembly GCA_028571085.2. NCBI lineage: Eukaryota > Viridiplantae > Streptophyta > Magnoliopsida > Caryophyllales > Nepenthaceae > Nepenthes > Nepenthes alata. Next base: position 13,535 of record JAOVVI020008711.1, read on the forward strand.
AGGACCTCAACCCTCCTATCGTCCAGAGACTATCAGTCTTCTGTCATTTAGGAGGCCCTCAACCCTCCGCCAGTCTCGGAGGTTTTCAGCCCTCCACCAGTCTCGGAGGTCCTCAGCCCTCAGCCAGTCCCGGAGGTCCTCAGCCCTTCGCCAGTCAGGAGGCTTTCGGTCCTCCGCCGCTAGGGGGCTCTCAACCCTCCTCCCGTCCGGAGGCCCTTGGCCCTTCGCCAATCCTAAAGGCCCTCAACCCTCCACCTGCCAGGAGGCCCTCAACCCTTCTCTAGTCCGGAGGCCCTCGACCATCCGCCGCTAGGAGGCTCTCAGCCATCCTATCCGAAGGCCCTCAGTCCTCCATCTAGGAGGCGTGGAGCTCTCCTCCTTCCAGGAGGCACGAAGGCCATCGGCCCTCCGCCACCAGAAGGCCCTCAGCTCTCCTCCTGTCTGGAGGCCATCAACCCTTCGCTGTCCGGAGGCCCTCAACCCTCCGCCAACTAAGAGGCCCT
>JAOVVI020008712.1:0-14037 GCA_028571085.2 Nepenthes alata
AATAAATGATTGCTAGCTTAGCAACATAGAAGCATGTCAGCGGCTGCACATAGTTAATCCTGGCATCCTTTGCTTCACATACCAACTAATTGTATCCCACAGCATTGCTGCCAACCATATTCTAAAATAGAAGGCAACGATAAGAGGTAAAGATAATGGAATGAGAAATAATATTTATACTACGCCGTTGAAATTACTAAAGATAATGTGGAGAATGAGACGAAGAAAAGTAAAAGTTAAACATTAAAATAAGATAATTTTCATAATTTTAATTAAAAATGCCACAATCATGACAAATTACAAGAGAGAAACTGAGACAGCTGATTCTATTAGATTTTGGTTACTCTATTGTGGATATCATAATAAACGGATAGTTATCGAAATATCGCACAATATTTATGTAAGGGTCGACTGAAGGTCGATCAAGGGCCAATCAAGTGACAAATGATGTTAAAGGGTCGCACGATATTCATGTGAGGATCAGTCAAGATCAGCAGAGTGGCGTGTAATAGGCGCCTATTGTACGCATAAGCGCCTATTCCAAAATGAGACCACTTGAGGCACGTTTAATGGGCACTCATGCATTGACTCTAGTGGCGCTCACACGCGACGGGCACTTAATGACCGCCTCTGATATAAAATCACGCCGGGCGCTATTTTAGGATAATTCAAAATTAATTCTCATACAAAGAATGTAGCACAGAGAGAAATAAGAGAAAAAGGTTTGATATTCGGTTGAGATTCTATTTAAGTTTTATTTTTTGTCCTGTGAAGAAGATGAAGGATGAGGAGTGAGAAGATATAAAGAATCTTACTAATTACACAAACAAGTTATATCTTACGGATAATACTTTTTAAGAAATCGTTGGTTTGTCAAATCTACCAAAGGTTTAGATAAAGCTTGAAAGTCAGTATAAGTTTAAGTCCTTGACAATGAAGTTGCATATAAAGAAGAAATTCTATAGCCTTCATTTGTCAAAAAGAGAAACTTTTGAGAAGCATTTGGATGAGTTTAATCGGATATTGATACAAATATCGACACTGAATAAGAAAATCAATAAGAAAGATAAGGCATTAATATTACTTGCTTTATTGTCAGATTCATATGATTATATTGTCATGATACTATTATTTAAAAAAGACATATTCAATCTCGATGAAGTCATCGCTTCCTCATAAATGAGTTGAAGCGGAAAGAAAGCATTGAAGTTTCAAAGGTTTCGAGGCTTTTGGTATATGCCAATGATCGGGGACACGAGAAATCGAGGGTTCAAGGTGGCCGGTTAAAAAGGAGTAACGATTGATCTAAATTTTAAGATATGGAGTGTTTTCATAATGGTAAGAAGGGATATATAATATGGGATTGTTTTAGGATGAAGCAAGAGAAGGAGGGTAGAGGCGAGTGTGACGATCCACGTTCTCATTTCCATCATCAACCATTATCATAAGTAATTAATGTGATATATATAAATATAAATATACATAGGATCTATACAATCGTCACGTCATCAACCGCTCCAATACCTTACTATAGGAATACGACATCGGATCTTATTAAGAAAAGATTCCTACTAAAAATCCAACAAAAATAACTACACAATATCCTATAGAAGCATATATAATATCGATAATAATCTGCTTAATAGCATCAAAATATAATACATTATTTTATATTTCTAAAATTTTACATAATTTCTGTACAACAAAATAAAAAACATAAGTATCAAAATTCATCTTCCTAAGTATTGAAAATTCTCATCTTCATTCCTATTCATCTAATATCAACTCTTGCGACTTATTTGAAGGTTAGTAAAAATGGTAAAAAATTGAGCCAAATACTCAATAAAACATAACATATAATAATAAACATGCACATTATACTCAAAACATATTATTAGAGAGAATAGGAATCGTAATGCATTTATAAGCATAAAATATGGATAGAAAATATTTTAATAATATATTTAGCCTTCTTTGTCTTATTATTTTATTGTCTTTATTGTCAAACATATTAAAAATTTATTTATCTTTAGGAAAAAAAATTAATAAGCCTTACTAACTAATGGAGTAGACAGTCAAAGAAAGGATTGTGTTCGCTTCCACATAATTTAAGGCTTCACCCTTCTATTCAACACCCAGAAGCGCGATACATACCTAAAATCTGATAAACGAGGCCATAATAAGCTCTTATTCCCCCATAAACTAGGAGAAATTCTTCAATTATTACTGTAATATTCTAAGGCATGATATGCATTATTACCCTCTGAATAATTTCTCGACCCAATTTTTTAATTCTTTTTAAAATCTTTGTGGAAGCTCTATATCTTTTCTTGGTTCTTTTTAATTTTCTCACCCCAAGAGAAAATAATCATAATTCTTAATATTTTGTAAAGCTTCCAATCATACTTTCATGAAATTCATAAAAATTTCAAATTTTCAACAATAAAATTCAACACTATTTTATAGATTTACAATAATAAATTTAGCAATTTCAGCTTAAATTCATATTTATTGCAATTTTAAATTTATAGCACCCCCATTTTTGGATTAAATTCCACAATAAAATTTGGCACCAAATTTCAAATTTATCAAATTTCAGATTTAAAACAAGCAAGACATGTTACAAAATTTTCAAATCTAAAATCAACAATTTTGTACCAGATTACAAAACTAAAATGAACAATTTAGTATAAGAATTTTCAGATTTAAAATCATTAGTGAGAAAAATGATATATATAGATTACGTTAAAATCTTAAAAGAGATGAATATTAAAATAATAATACTCGAAGATAATGGCAAGAATCAACAACAAGTGAAAGAAACTGTATAGGATGCACTTGTTTTAATCTAATTTACCCAAAATCTTCACTCAGATCAGCTATTGGAATCCTTGGACTACTTCCTTCCTTCACTTCTCTTTTCCTTTCGGTTTTTCCCTCTCTTCTCTCGTTTTCTGCTGCAGAAAACTAGCTGCAGCTTATCTCTTTCCTTCAACTTTCCCCTCTCGTCACCGATTCGCCCGTGATGACAGAAAAATAGGCTAAAGTTGATTAATATCCTAACGAGGCTTTGTTGTAATTTATCTCTAAAAATCTGCTCCTAATGTGGCTTTGCTGAGTCTAACGTGACTTTGAATTTGATCCTAAGTGGCTTTGCTATGGCTTTGCTAAAACTTACCTCAAAATCTAATCCTAACGTGTTGAATTTGCTGAATTATCCTAACAAGTTGCGAAATCTAAAGGTTGTGCTTAATAAAGTGTTATGCTGCTGCCCCACCAATTAATTAGATTAAATTTCATTAGTCTGCTCCTAACCTGCTCCACTTATTGAATTTGCATCGCTGCTGTGCCCAAGGGCGAGCCTTTATCTTCAAGGTTTTTTTTTTAATTTCTTACCCCTTTTTTCAATTGGTTTTTTACATCCATTAATCTCAATTTCACATATATTAGCTTACCTAACTTAATTAATTATTAATTAATTATATTTAACATAATTATGAAAGTCTTATTATAGCGAGTGTCAAGAGATGGTAGATTATGATGAAAATGATTGGGCCCTTTATCATCTCCTATAGTGACCTTCTAGATGTCCACACGAAAAAGACACAGAGCTTTCCGAGTTATGAGACAAATTGGGTGATAGATAACGGTTCCTCACACCATACGATATCAATGAAGTCCTTCTGCACCAACTGTACGTCCGAATACTAGGGGTTATTAAAGATGGGTAATGATGGTCCATCAAGGGTTGTTGTCATTGAGAATATTAGTTTGCAAACAAGTAACGGGATAAACCTTGTGTTGAAGAGCGTGCAATATGCCATGGATTTACGATTAAATGTGATTTCAATTGGAAAGCTTGATGAAGAGAGTTTTTGCATACCGTTCGGAAAAGGCTAATGGAAACTCACCAAAGGTGCCTCTGCTGTGACAAAGAAAAGTAAGAAATCAAGCCGATACTGATGAAAACTTTTGTTGTCAAGGATAAAGCCAATGGGGGCATTGATTAAGGTGGCAGGAAGAGGAAGTCGAGAAAGAGTGCATTGGGGAGTAATTCTACCACAAAGGAGAAGCCAAATGGGAGAGGGAATACTCCAAGTTCAGAGAAGTAGAAGAAGGTATCATTCAAATTTTTGGAGGCCAATGCCGGGATCCCATTGGAGGGAATGTTGTCAAAGGGCAAATGATGACGATCATCGGTAAATGTGAAGGGTTCCCCACAAAGTTATGAAGGAAAGTTTGTTATGTTTTGATCATTCTCTTATGGGTAACACAATAAAAGGACAATCGTTAGGAGGGTGCGTGCTATTCAAGCGAGGGTCAATCGAAGGTCGATCAAGGGTCATCCAAGAGGCAAGAGGAAGCAAGCAATCAATCCGATACTTGATAAAGGTTTTGGTTGCCAATGATAATACTAAGGTGACCAACGGGGGCATTGGTTAAGGTGGTGAGAAGTAGAGGTAGATGAGTAGTGCAAGGAAAAGTAATTCTACCACAAATGAGAAGTCGAAAGCGAATAAGAATACTCCAAATTCATTAGAGTAAAAGAGGATATCAATTAAACTTATGGAGGTTGACACTGGAATCCCATTGGAGGGGAGGTTCCCGAAGGGCAAGTGATCACGGTCATCGGTAAAGGTGAAGGGTCCCCCACAAGGTTATGAGGAAAAGTTTATTGAATTTTGATCACTTCCTTATAGGTGATACAATAAATAGATAGTTATTAAAAGTTCACGCAATATTCGTGCAAGGGTTAACCGAATCACGATTGAGGGTCAGTCAAGTAGCAAATGATGTTGAAGGGTCACGCACTATTCGTACGAGAGTCAGTCAAGGAACAATTGAAAGTGAGTAGAATGGCGCGCGACTGATACCTATTGCATGCATGAGCACTAATTCTAGAATGGGGTTTCTCGAGGCGTGCCCGAGGGGGCCTCGTGCTCTGATTCCAATGGCACTCGTGCACAATGCTTGGCTAACAAGTGCTTGAAGTGATTTTATGTATCCGATTGAGGTGGTTTTACGATATCCGCTTGATTTTATGACATCTCAGAAATAAATTTGTGCTTGATGTGATTTTACAGTGATTCAGAATTATTTCTCACACAAGGATCACCACACAAAGAGAAAGAAGAAAAAAAGAGAGAAGAGAAAGAGGTTTCGTATACGATTGAGGTCAAATTTGAATTCTATTTTTCGTTAAGATCGTGTACATTGTTATAGAACGGATTTTTAGGATGTATTTTATTTGGTTGCTCTTATTTATTATTATACATTTTCTTGCGAGTTATTAGATATGTTGAGGGTTTATAATTAACAATATTTTACTCGGGATTATAGTGAAGGAATTTCATAAGATATTATTTGTAACCGGCACATTATTATAGCGGATTTATTCAGAGTTTATCCTGTAATTTTTCCTTAGAAAATATTTTTACGTTAAAAATACTGTGTATTATTGTATTTCTTATATTCATGAATTTGGTAGTTGATATTTGATTGAGGGTTCAGATTTGTTCCGCTACAATATGTTTTGTATGTCTGGGTCGAACCCCAATAGATTTCATAACAAAAGAAATCAAAAAACCCTCCCTTCTTCGATGAATAGAGTAGTTGCTAAATGGAATTACTGTTAAGTCATAAATCACCCCCATGTGGGTCTCATACCCATTTAGAATATCATTCGATAGCACGCATGAGAACGCACTTGCATTGAATTGATCCAAGCAAATTATAGAGTGGCACATGATGGAAACCTAATTACTGCATGTATGCTTATTCCAGAATAGAGGGCGCCTAATGAGCACCCGAGAGATGCACAATTGAGAATTCTAGGTAGTTCAACACTTGATGCGGGCTCGAGAAGGGTGCTTGTGCACTAATTATTGTGGTCTTGTGAGCAACGCATGCCCAGCGGGTGCTCAAGCAACATTCTTGATATAAGTATCATTGATACAATTTTAGGGTTACCATTTTATAATTTTTGAGACCTTGGGTGTCGACAATAATAAGAAGAGAAAGAAAGAGGAAATAGAGAAGAGAAATGTTCAAGCATCCGAACAAGTTTCAAATCGTGTTTTAATTTTCACCGATTTTGAGTATACTATTCATGAAATTGAGAAGAATATCTTACCGGTCTTATTTTTTTGTCTTGTAATCATTATTACTTTTGCTTATTTATTATAAGGTTTTGTGCTCTTATATTTTTAAAGTTTGTGTAACCGAACATATATTGTATAGTGGATATTTCGGTCATATAGTCTCGTAGTTTTTTCCTCTTAATTTTGAGAATTTTTCACATAAAATCATATATCCTTTATTATTTGTTATTATTTCTTGGTTATTATACGTTGTGAATTATTTTCTTATGATTCAAATAAGCAGTCTGATCACAACAAGTGGTATTGGAGACACGATTCTTATCGTCGTATATTGAAACTTATTTGAATCAATGGGAGTTGGAAATATAATAATTTATTTGAATAGCTTAAGCTATAATATTTTGAGGAGTAAGATAAAAATTTTATTGTTTATTAAAACAATATATCTTTCGGTATTTGTTATGCAAAACTAAAGTTAAAATCGGAGAAGAAATGAGGTTTTGAATATGAATAAACTTGTGGTTATATTTGGCAATCTATTAATCACAACGTTTGTAATCACATTCGAAATGAAATAAATACGAAAACATTGTTGGAGAAGCTTGAGACACTGTATGACTCAAAGACTGGTAACAATAAATTGTGTCAATTGATTAAATTAACAAAAATATACTGATATATAAATATATTATTTTAAATAATTACTCATTTTTTAATAAAATAAACAAAGACCTCAAATATTAGCAAACCCAAACAAAATCTCAAAACAACCGGTAAATAGGGCAAACATGTACAAAAAAATAAATAAGATAAATAAAAATAACATATATGTATATTAAACCTCCAAATATGAGTAAAGTTTATCAGATATATAAACAAACTAAGGACAAGATATAATGATAGCTACCTCAACCTTTAACTAACTAAGGACAAGATGTAAGGATAGTTGCTCAACCTCTAAATAAGCAGATATAATAAAAAAAATATTCTGAACCACCACTTCTCTTCTTCCTCTCTCCTCTTTCTCCTCCTCTCTCTCCCCTTCTCTTTCTCTCCCACACAAATGGCTGGACAGTGGCGTTGTAGTTGCTTTTATAGCCAATCGCCACGCCTCAAGCGCGACTCCCATGGGAATCAGCGCTCAAGCACTGCATCCAATGTCTCTCGAGCACCACCCAATCTATTTTCTGCGTTAAGCCGCACAGTCGACTCACCTCAAGTGCCAACCTACCCACTCCGATTCCTTTAAAACTTCACATTATATAGTTATTTTTGATTCATTCAATTTATCCGAAATAATATATATTACCAAATTAAATTATATGGGAATCGGATATTACAACTCTCCCCTTCTTATGAAAATTTTTTTTATGAAATTTATGTACTTCAAAACTCAAACAAGTAAGGGTATTTCTCTCAAACTTTCTCCTCACATTTCCATGTCCCTTCCTCGATTGAATGATTTCTCTATAATATTTTAACCAATAGAATTGTCTTATTCCTCAATATATGATCATTTCTATCCAATATTTGAACTAGAATCTCAACATACGCTAAATTTTTAACAATCCGCAACGATTCACACTTGATCAAATGCGAAGAATTATACACATACTTTATCAACATAAAAATATGACATATATCATGATAATCTGTCAAATTCTGAGGCAAAGTCAATCCATAGGCCACATCTTCGATCCGCTGTATCATTTTAAATGGTCCAATAAACCTTGGCTTCAATTTACCTTTCATCCTAAACTTTGAGATTCCTTTTCTAAGAGATACATTCAAAAAATACATGATCACCTACTTCAAACTTCAAATCAAATCTCCTTCTATCGTCATAACGTTTTTTGATGGCTTTGAGCAATAATAAGTCGATCTTAAATAATCTTAATCTTATCTGAAGAGTTAAGAATAATATAAAGCCCAAAAGTCTACAATCATCAATTTCTTTTCAATTGATAGTAGATCTACATCTCCATCCATATAAAATCTCGAAAGGGGTCATCCCAATACTAAACTGATAACTGTTATTATAAATAGATTCTACTAAAGGCAAATAATTATCCTAATTTTTTTTATCTCTAAAATTGATGTCCTAAATATATCCTCTAAAATCTAAATAGTCCTGATTAACAATATTTTTGTGGGTGAAACACCATACTAAACTTTCACTTGGTACTCAATTTCTTTTCTAAACTTTCCCAAAACTTTGATACAAACCTTAAATATCAATAAAAAACTATCAAAACTAGAATACCATTCAATCTCGCAATCTCGTTAATATATAGACTGGCCAACTTGTCCCTCTAGAACGTCATCCTAACCAGCAAGAAGTGAGCCAACTTCATCAACCTATCCACCATCACCCAAATGGCATCTAAATTCCTCATTGTCCTATACAAACCCGAAACCAAATCCATCGTGATATACTTTCATTTCCAATTGGGAATAGGCAAAAGGTGTAAAGATTCTTAAGGCATCTTATGCTCAACTTTTACTTGTTGATATACGATACACCTTACCACAAATATTACATTCTCCCACCTCATGTTCCCCCACCAGAAACTCTTCTTCATATACTAATATATCTTATTCACTTCAGAATGAATAGTATATTTTAACCTATGAGACTCGTTCAATATTTCTTTCTTCAACTTCTCAATATTCGGAACACAAATCCTATCTTGAAAGTGAAGAATCCTATTTGCTCACACATCGAAATCCGCCTATGACTCATTCAAAGAATCTCTGACAAGATGACTATCGAAAAACTACTTTAAAGTATTGTATCTTCATTCAAAGATTTTTCAAAGATGACTTCGTTATTCTCCTACTCTATATGGATGATATACTCATTGTATGGTAAAATACCTTCCAAATTACCTAATTGAAGCAATAGCTTGGGTAATATGTTGCAATGAAGGATTTGGGGCAGGCAAAATAAATTCTAAGTATAAGAATATTTTGCGACCACAAAATAAAAAAATATATGGATGTCCAGGAGAGTTACATTGAGAATGTGCTTCAACATTTCAACATGAAGAAGTCCATACTGGTGAGCACTTTGTTGGCTAATCATTTTAAATTGAATAATTGATAATAGCCTTCTACAGATGATGAAAAGGCAAACATGAAAAGAGTCCTCTACTCTTCAGCCGTGACCAATTTGATATATATTATAGTGTGTGCATGACTGGATATTACTCATACTGTTAGAACGGTTAGCCGTTTTCTTTCAAATCCTGGTAAGGAGTATTAGTCCGCGGTGAAACGAATATTAAGGTATTTCCAACAAACTTTCATGCTGTGCTTGTGGTTCAGAAGCAACAAGCCACTTCTTATTGGGTATACTGTTAAAGACATGGCAAATGATGTCGACTCTCAAAAGTTCACATAAGGGTATTTAGTCATGTTCGCGGGAAGGAATTGTTTCTTAGCAATGCCAATTGTAGAAGTGTGTTGCTCTCTCGACTACCGAAATGGAATTCATTATTGTGATGGAGGCAAGTAAGGAGATGTTGTGAATGAAGAAATTCATTTAGGAATTCGATTTCAAACAAAAGTTATATGTGCTACTTTGTGACAATCAAAGTGCAATTCACCATTGTAAAAACACGTCATTTTATTCCATATCGAAGTACATTGATATGAGATATTATTGGGTGCAGAATTGTTGACCAGAAATTGTAAATGCTTGACAATGTCAGGATTAAGGAGAATAGATCGAATATAATGACCAAAGTATTACAAAGGAGGAAGTTTGAAATTCGCCAAACTATAGTTGGGATGATGATTGCCCCCTACACGATTATGAGAGGAAGTTTGTTAGATCATGTGTTACTCCTATGTAAATTACATACCAATTTGAAGTGTCGTTCAATAGTACGCATAAAGATGCATGTACGTTAAACTAACCTGAAAAAATTATACAGTGGTATGTAATGAGCGCCTGATTGCCATATGTGCATTAATTCAAGATTGGATGGCACCTGAGGATGCACGAGTGAGATTTCCATGTTGTTCAATCCTTGATGCACTCCCGAGGAGGGTGCTCATGCACCGATTAAAGTGATCTTGTGCGTAAAACACACCCGATTAGCGATCGAGTGTCGTTCCTGATATAAATATGCCTGATACGATTTTAGGGTTACTACTTTATAATTTTTGATATATTGAGTGTTGACACTGTAAGAAAAAGAATAGAATGAAAGAAAAGAGAAAGTTTCAAGTATCTAAGCAAATTTTGAATTGCATTTCAATTTCTATCAACCTTGGGTATACTATCCTTGAAGTTAATAAGAACGTTTTACCGATCTTTTTTCTTTTTTTCGTCTTATACTTATTATTATTTGGATTTATTTATTACAATGTGTAACCAAACGTATATTCTATAGTGAATATTTTGAACATATAATCCGATAATTTTTCCTTCTCATTCATAAGGAGACTTTTTTACTTAAAATTGTGTATCATTTGTTATTTGTGATTATTATTTACTTGTTATGCGTTATCGATTATTTTCTCACAATTTAAATAAGTAGTCTGATCCTAATAATTACAATTTTGCAAACGCTTTTCTAAACAATGGGAGTGCTGCTTAAGTGTTTGGAGATAGACGAAGAAGGGGAATTTTTTTTTTTTATGGAGGAATAGGCAGCATGGAATGTGAGGATTTACATCAGGTTAGTTTTTCCCTTTAATACACTATGTGGTGACACTCAGATGGGCCGAGACCTAAAGCAGTGTGACGTGGTGTTACTGGCCTCCTTGAATCTGGCCCATCCAGCGGCCCATTTGGCACATCCACTTCACCAGATTCGGGCCCAACAGCTGCAATAGATTCGGGCCTGACAATTGCGCCCGTTGATCATCTAGCCCACCAACGACGGAATACCTGATTAACCCGACCACCACTAAAATTTTGAGATTACTATTAATAAACTATATTTTACCCCTAGTATTTCTTTTGTTATTCCTTCAGTTTCATTCTGTTTTCTTACTTTACTTTCTATTACAACTACTTCATGTTATAAATGTGGCATTGTACTACTAAAGAAGTTGGTGAACTTACTTTTGTTATTTCCACTATCTCTCTCTTTCTTGTCCCTCTTTGCCTACTCCCTCTGTTAGAACTCCATTCTTTTTTATATTCTTCCTACTCTGTCTACGTTCCCTTTTTCCTTCTCCCCTTTTTCCTTTTCCTTACGTCCCTCCACCTTTTCTCCTGTCGTCGTTGATTGGTCGTCGTGTGCAGCGAGTTTGTATCATTGGTGCTTTCATTGAGACCGATCCCCACTCAGAAATGGCTACCTGCGAAGAGTTCTAACAAAAAAGAGTTACTGAAAAGAGCTACCTACGGATGGACTGATCGAAAAAATCGAGTGAAGCACCGCAGAGTGAGAGTTATCGAGTGAAAGTTATCGAATGAAGTGCCGCAGAGTACAACCGTCGAGGTCTGCAACTGCTGATGGGGAAAAGAATGTTATGAATCCCATATCGATCAGCCAACTCCACAATAGCTGGCTTATAAGTCTGAGTAACTCTTCCTCTTATCAGACTACTTTTTTAAAATTTAACTCTCTTTTTGGACATGTATTTGCAACAATTGTGCTCTCTCTTTAACCGTTGAATTATTTATAATTCAATTACTAATGTTTAATATATAAAAATAATATAGTATATAAGTATTTTTTATTAAATTTTATTATAAAATATTTAAATAGTAATAATGATAAAAAGAATAACATTAAAAATACATTATTTTTATATTTTTAAAATATTTTTTAATATGACATTTTATTCCTAAAATGTCAATCCAATATGTACAAGTAATTTGAATGGCTGCGACACATATCACGTTGCAGCTCGCTACTACGCTCCTGTGTGATGTGATTTATGACTACTGTACCGGAGATGTAGCGTCAACGTGGGACAAAATTATTTAATGCATAATAAAATTTACTATGTGTTTTGTTTTTTTATAAATTTATAAAAATAAATGCTTCTAATTATATTAAATAAAGAACTTCATTTTATTTTGTTTTGTTTTTTGTTTTTTGTTTTTTTTTACTATTTCTCTGGGACAGTACGTGTGGGGCCATAATTCAATGGAGCCAAGCTTGACTTATTACAATATAATCGGGAAATTATGAGCAGGTATATTTTTAGTGCAGAAAACCTAAAACCCGCAGTTTAGTAGGCTGCGCTTGCCGTTGATTTTGCTGGATTCTTCTCCTTTTTCGCAGGACTAGTTCATGTTATCTTATTCAATTTGCAATTTTTAATTTTATTTTGGTAATTATAAATTATTACCAATTTCATCTCCGCTGATTTAAACAATTAATATTAATGGATAAATGGGCCTTTGAAAACTACGCCCAGTGAGATTTCGCTATGAATTTTAATGATATTTTTCTTAAGATAGTATTTGCCAAATAAAAATACAAAGCATTCATACGAATCTTCTCCATTAGATTATATGATAAAGTATTATTTGATTGAGATTTATATTAATGAAATTAAACTCTAATAAAATTGGAATTGCCTACTTCTAATAAATTGTTTTCATTATTTATAGACAAATACTAGATAGAAAAATCCCTCAAATTATACAAAACATTAGTTAGGAAATTAGGTAAACAAAACAAAAATATTACCAGAAATATCAAAGTGTCTACTACATGCCTTATGCGCAGCTAAAAAATGATTCAATAATTTTAATGTAGGACAATTGGCCTCTTTATAAATTTAAAAATCATACTGCTAATATGTGTCAAAATTTTCTTATTTATGTTAGAACAATTATACTATATGCTTGTGTTATTTTTTATTTATCTAGAAAAACATACGGCCTATGATCGTTGCCCTTAGTATTGTCTCTGCAGCCAGTATTTTTTAAGTGGAAAGCTCGCATTAATATTATCTTCCGATAGACTAACATACGACTTACTGTTGGAAAAGGGATGGCGCTCTACTTTCCCGATTCAATAAAGACAGTATGAATATAAATGAAGAAGAAAGAATGAATACCAGATTTTACGTGAAAAATCCTTCTCAATCAAGGAAAAAATCACGGGACCAACCGTCCACTGAAACGTATTTCACTATATGAGATTCTGGAGATAACAGTAGAGAACAAAGAGAAATCGAAGAGCAATCCTTCACCGTTTCTCTCCTCACTCTCTCTTTCATTGCAAAAAAAAAAACTGTACATCCACGGCAATACACGCACACACCTAGAAAACAAGGATAATCCTTTTTCGTAAAAGGACAGAATTAATCCTTGCCAACAATGTGAATATTCCCTGCCAGAAAACCACCTTCAGCATAACCGACTGAGATCACATATCTCCAAGAGATCTGCTGAGTTAGCATTGTGCAGGATTTCCAAATGGGCGGCCAACCGTAGGCCGTCCGCGTTCTTTACGACCGGTCAACACTCCTGTTGATCGTCCGAGAGGTTGCCCTTCAGTGATGAAAAAAACCGGTAAACTTAACCGTCCAACCGATTAACATCGAACCGAAAATGTTAACCGCCCGTCCGGTCAACTCTCCGTTGATCGTCTGAAACTTGCTCACCAATCCGGTCAACTTTTCATTGACCATCTGAGCCTTGCCCACCAAAACAGTCTAGTTCTAAATTTTCTAGAACTTCTTCACAGGAGTGATCCACAACAAACTTCTCCTCATGATCGTGAGGAAGTTGGATCCATTAGTCCGGCTTTCTTGCAACATACTTCATTCTTCCCTCTTGATAAAGTTTTAGTCATCATGTCCGCCCTGTTGTCCTCAGTACTGATCTTCTCAAGGGATAACAGACCAGCTTCTAGCATGTCCCTTACCCAATAGTCCGTATATCAATGTGCTTGGATCTCGAGTAAAATGAAGAATTCTTACAGAGATGTATTGCACTATGAATATCACAGAATAC
>JAOVVI020008713.1:0-14037 GCA_028571085.2 Nepenthes alata
TTCTCTTATAAAAATATTATCCTATGTACAATTCGATAAACAAAAAATATAAAAGTTATACTTTATCTAACTTTTTATATTTCTAAAGAGGAAAAAAAGAAAAAAAGAAAGAGTACTCCCCCTTTTGCTTTAATCATTAATTTGTGAAAATTCATGCGTGACTTGACGTGAAAGATTGAAGCATTCATAAATATTCATTTTTCAAAAGTTCACAAGCAACGTTATTAATCTTAAATCTTTACTTGTTTTAAAAAGCAAAGACTGTTAAAACAACTTAAATTTACCTAAAAAACGAAAAGTGATAAGTTTTCTTAATCTTTTTATCTTTTTTTACAAACATAAATAAAAAATTGAGTGAATAAATAAATTTAGATGGATAAATAAACATTAATTCTATGAGTTAATAGTTTGAGTGTGATGTAACTTTTTTAAAAATTTAAATCAGAAAATAAATAGTAAGCTAAACTTTTTATATTACAAATAATCTTCATTCCTTTTCATAAATTTGGACTAAACACTGAGTATATGGATATATTTCAAAATATATTTCTAAATGAGAAGCAATAAAAATTAAATTTCGTAATAGTTTGCTAATTTATTATAATAATAATTTAAAAACCTTAGAAACAATGAAATAAAGTTTTTTTTAATAATAAATGAATGTATCTACTCTCATTTTATAAAGTTTGGGTTAAATATTGGATGCTTAATTTTATCTATAAAAATCATATTTCATATAAAATGAGGCACATATAGCATAATTTTACCTTGTAATAACAAATCTAACTTGTAATAAATGATTAAACTAAGATGTTCTAAATTACACCTATCTATTGGATTAGCCCATCCGTGCAAAATTTAAAGGCTCCTACACGAAGGTGTATATGAGCTCTTCCCTTCCGGTGCACTCATAGCCTTTAGATTCATGATTCAACATATGAAAACAATTATTTTATAACATTAAAAAAATAAAATAAGTATAATTAAATCACCTAGTGAAATTAAATGAGTCGTTCTAACACAACCCATTTATTTAGGCCATCGAATATAAACATGCTGTGTTCAGCACAACATGGGTCTTATACGGTCTAGCCTAACATAGCACTTGGCCTGTATAGTGTTGAGCCAATCATGCCTGACCCGCTATATGGTATAGCCAATCTCCGGTCACCCCTCTCCCTCCCTCTCCCAAATTATCATATAACCATTTGGATATGAAAAATTTTTTGTAGGTTGTTCGTAGCAAGACCTAATAAGGCCATGTGCTTGTGCGGCCCACGGGACACTTACAGTAGGCCTGACATGGTCTTAAAAATTGAGTTGTATTATATATAATTTAATACTATTTACTATAGACTGTTGTGTTAGGAATGGCCTACAATGGGCCAGGTCGTGCCACAAACGACTCAACCTATGTAACACAACTAAAATGACCTTTGACCAACAACCCTGAAAAGCTGTGGACGTGATTTGTGGGCACTTACCAACCAGTGAAGAAATCAAAGGCTCTAGAGGCGGCCATGAGGCTGGAAGACGTCTGGTTGATTGGTATGTACCAGTTGCTATTAACCGAGATTCCAATTTTACCCTGCTGCGACGGCTGGTAACGTTGCTTGTACAGCTGAACGGCGGTTGCGTGAGCGACAAGTAAGTTGTGTGTGACTTGGTACGGCTCGATCGCCGAGTTGCCGGAAGTGCAGTTGCCGACATACTTGGAACATCGGCCCGGCGCATCGTAGCCGTAGTCGTACGCGAACTCACTGAAGAAGTTCGGCTCGTTCACCGTCGCCCAGTACTTCACCCGATCGCCGAACTCCCGGAAGCATAAATCTACGTAGTCACGATAGTCGTCCCTGTAATTTAATCACCCATTTGCAATTTAATTAGATGATCTCTCCGTACCCTAATCTTTATAAATTTTTCTATATGTATATATATAAAGATTTATTTAAAAAAAAAAAGAAAAATAAAAGAGATTTATTTCTCTATTTATACATAAAAAAATAATTTTAAAAACGTTATATATAAATTGTTTAAGTATTATTTCTCAAAATATATAACGCCACAGAAATATGATATTAATTATCCATATAACTCATCCGCAGCCAATAGAGCTTATTACTCGGTGTAGTTAATATAACCGTTTTAAAACCTTATTTCCAAATATAATATTTATTTACTAATAATCTAATTGATAAATTATTTATTTTTGTCTTATTTCTAAGTAATATATATTTTATTCACATCACGTCAACTATTATATTATTTCATTACTTATTCTAAACTTCTTTAGTTTTCTTCTCCCTCTCTTTTTTTTTTACAAAAGAATTATTTTCATAAAGTCGTCTGAAAGTAAAAGATTTTTTTTTTTCCAAAAAGTCGTTAGCTAAGGACTTATCTTATTTTTATGGATTGTAGCTTTTAATTTCTTTTTAGAAAATTATTGTAAATTTTATATTTATTTTTTTAAGTCATTTATTTCTGAAGGTGGAGTCACAATTTGCTCAACTAAATTAAAAAAATTCTAACAATCAACAGTCGAACTTTAACTACTTTGGTTGATATACAATTTTCCTACGAAGCTAAGCCTTCAGGGATCCTATTTATTTTAAAAAAATTAATTAAACTTAATTTCTTTTAATCAGAGTCATTTAATATTAATTAAATATATGTATTATTTTATAAAAAAATAAAATTATTTAATTTTTTAAAAAAAATCAATCGGCCTAAATTAATCAGAAAACTGTTATAAAAAAATCAAATTGGTACTTTTTCTCATAAACACAGCGGCCACGGCTCAGTAAAACAAGTGGTTGTCCTTTTGACAACTGTCTATCAGATGACGTTTCATTCATTGACTTCATAAGCTTATACAACCAATAAGCTACATCTTCACCAACTCCTGTCTACTCTTGCGTGGTAGAAGTCTAAATCTCCATAGGCAATATTTGGAATTCAACCCCTAAATTTTGAAATTAGAATGGAAGGTTTAACAGTAAGTTGAAATTTATTTATATGACTTTAAATAGAATTAAAATTTTAATTTTAAGATTTAAATTTATAAAAATAAAAAAAATATTATATGATATCTCTGTGAATGTAATTATTAAGAATTAAATAAAATATTATAATTAAAAAATAAAAAAAAATTATCATTGAGCGGTGTGTGGATGTATAAATAAAATTAATTTTTTTTTTTGTTTGGGCTAGGTAACAATATCAATTTTATTTTGTTAATTTATTTTTTAATTGATAAAAATGTTTTAGAACATAAAAATTAATATTTGAATTAAGAGTATTGACTAAAAATAATTTTAAATTATTCATGTAAAATTATTACCTAAAAAGTCATACTTCAAAATAAAAGTTAGCCTAAGCCTATAGCCCTGACTAAATCTCTTATTATTATCCTCCTATAATCTAAATCAGATTAACCCGCCATTATTTTTATATTAACATTATAAGAATTAGCATTTTAACAAAAATTGCCTGAAAGTAAAAACAAAAATGAATATTTTTATAAAAGCGGCTCCTAAAAACATATTATTCTTCCTAATCTAGGAAGATAAAATTTGCATGGTGATAATTATTTTTTTTATTTTTTTACATCTTAAATTCATTTATTTATGCTTTGAAATCTTGAATTTATTATGTTATAATCTAAACCGAAAAACTGAAATCCTACCAAAATTTAATCCCCACAACATAAACTTTCAAGAATATAATTTTATATTTTTTATTTTTAAATTTTACAAACAAAACTGGCCGGTTAAAAAGCTTATTCTTTAGTAATATCCTCACCACCGGCCTTTTAGTCTCCGAGGACAGGGCGCTATGGCCCGACTCTATACGGCGTCCGTATGACATTACGTTATAACTATCATCAAATAGAGATCTAATATTTTTTATTTTTTATTACTAAAAGATAAAAATATATATTTTTTTAATAAAATAATTAATGAGATGTTTTAGATTTTTATCCAAGGTCTTCTGGGTCACCTTCTTGCTCAGAGCCAACTACCTTTTTTGAAGGTGGAAATTTTCTTTCTTTACAATCACGTTAGTGGTTAGCCTTCGGTGGTATCTAAGGGTTAGACAACTACTGACTGAATCTTAAAGGGCTGATGTGATGTGATGTGATGTGATGCCTAAGGTAGCCACAACCAAGTCCTCAACTTGCTAATACGTAGATGTTGAAAAATCAACCACTCTAAAGGTTTAAGGATTATTTTATACTGAAAAATAACCCTATATACAGATATTTTGTTGTGACTGAAACATTCATTCAAAATAACACACCTAGAAAATACCACGTGCCAAAACATAATAATCAAAAAATTAGTGTTTTAGAAATTGAACTTAAATATTATGGCTTGATCAAGTTTTTAATATTATATTCAAAAACTAATAACTTTAAAAGTGTAAGCTATTCTCTGACATTAAGTCTATATTACATCTAAAATGTCTCATAAAATGGTAAGATTTTATTATATATATTATTATCAAACAGACTTGGTATAGGTTATATCTATACATGAATACAATAGGAAGTTTATATATAGATATTTCAACACTTACACTATTTTAGGGCTTAAAAATCCCCCATACTCATCATCAAGGGCTAATGGCACATCCCAATGGAACAACGTCACAAATGGTTTTATGCCTGTTTCAAAATCGTGACAATTAGTCAGAGATATTGTGATACATGTAGTGATTAAATTGAATCATAATTATAGAAAAAAGTCATACCGTTCACTAGTAACTCATTAATGAGGTTATTATAGAAACGAATTCCCAATTCATTTACTCCGCCAGATAACTTTCCTTCTGAGAATACAAAATTCGCTTTAAGTATTGCAACTCATAATTAAATCTATAGCATGGAGATGCCATAAAAAAATCTTACTGGGCAATATTCGCGACCACGAAAAAGAGAATCTAAATGAGTCCAAACCCATTTCCTTCATCAACTTTATATCACCCTAAACAAAAATTAGTTTGTTAAGCAATTATCCATAGTCATAAATATAACAACTACCTAGTATTCCGTCCACTCCTTTTAAAAAAAAACAATATCATCTTATAATTTTTACCTCATACGTCTTTGATCAATTATCAATATACTGATTCAAAATCTATAAGAATAATAATTTAAAAGCAATCGAAAGTCACTTGTTAAAAGCTTGATAATGCTTGTATATCCAAAATATGATATTAATATTTCCTTTTTCTAAAATACATATCATTCAATTTGTGAGTCTCTCTCTCGGTCTATTCCTATTTCTCTATGCCTCACTCGTTTTTACGCACTCTTTTAATCACTGACTAGTTATTCATCTTTTTCTATCGCATAGACTCTATCTATTTCTCTCATTCAATTAAACCATATTTAAAAAATATATTTTTTTTTATGATGTCATTATGCTAGCATAATAGTGACATCATAATTTGAACAATATTTACATAGTTTAAGCGTCAAAAGTATACCTTGTAACGATGGTAAAGATCGGTAGCAACATCACCATTGCTATGGTCTGTAATTTTTTCTGCAATGTCACAATAAAAAAAATGAAGCATAGAGATGTTAATGAATTTAGTCGTATTAATAGATCCTTTATATTTTTATTTTTTCATAGTAATTTTAAAACATATCATTTTACTATTCAAATTTCATATCACATCAAAAAAAAAAGTCTCATTTATACTACCATATAATAAATTGTATGCAATGAAGTAATTATGATTTCATGTTATATTCAAAAATTAAGCTAATGCTAAATATATCATTTTTTCGGTCATACACTTAATGAGGACCATGAACAATTAAAGTAATTTTAATCAGATATAATCTTAGTTAAAATTGAGACCTAAAATTCCGAAAATTACTATCATAATATAAAATTATCATTGAGTCTTCGTCTAAGATCTTACTCTTTTATGATGAGTTGATTGCATTGGAGCTGCCACGAACCAGGTGGTCCATAATTCGAGTACAAAATGCCTATGACTTTGCCTTTCTTAACTAATTAGTCGGCGAATCAAAGGGTTAATTCCATAGTCGGCAAAATACTCCTTTTTCGACTGAATTAAGTTGCTGTAAGATTGGAAACTGTTCTTCTTTAATAATCTCCTTGGCCAGGAGCATCCCCTTTCTTGCCCAGATTGGGATCATGCATGAATAACTTCTTTTCACAAAGCTTCCTCTTAAGAACTTTATCTCGTATTACTATTTGTGTGTGCATATTTATTCACGAACGCAGTCAAATTGCAAGATGAGATATATATATATATATAGAGAGAGAGAGAGAGAGAGAGAGAGAGACCTGGATAATTATGGGTGAAAGCATCCCATATGCTGGGCCCCTTCCCGTCTTCCCTTGCGGCTCCTTCGTTCTGACATACATGAAACCATTGCACAATACATACATATACATTCATTCATGTATACAAGTTTTGAGCTTCAAGAAAACTATCCCCTTAAAAAAGGGGGGGGGGCACAAGGGAGCTTAACAATATATGAAGTTTGTAATAAAAATGGTCTTCAGATTATTCAAAACTCATTTTTAAGGTATTACCATAAATTAACTTGATTTAACCATATGAACTTTGTGCTCCTATTTCGCCATATATTATGTAAAATTTTGTCATAATAATGTGATGGTAATTTGTAATACTAAAAGGTTATGGGTTTAAGAATATAAAAAGACATTACTTCTATAAAAATATATGATTAAAAAATATAATGACATAAAATTATATATAAACCCTTCCCATATTAGATATTAATATATTTTTATAGCCGTAAAAGATAACCCATTATACCTGATAAGCCGCTGAACCGCCACCGAAGATAAAACCTTCGGGAAAACTTTGCCGATTAAACGGAGAAGCCAAAGGCAATGATGCCATAGCCAGAGCTACGACGCAAGGGAAGAGAAGACATCTAATGGCCATGTTGCTCATGCAAACCATGTCCAGAATACCACTATTTGTACCCGCCGAACGAAGGAAAATTTGTGTCTAACACGTCCTACCATGCCTACTATGCTCTAGCCTGCTACCCATTATTTATAGGCTAGGTAAGACGAAACCGTAAAGAACGTTTGTAGATCTGTAATTAGTTCTGAAACCAAGAAAAGGAGATGATCGTGATTGCTGCAAGGGCCTTTTTTAAATCTTGCGTACAAGTTTCATCGTTCTTAGGACTTCAACCACATTTTCCATGGTCTTAATTGATTGCTTTGTCATTGTTGCCTCGCTAACATACTTCTACTGAAACACTACAAAAGAGAAAACGAAGAGCTTGGTCTTTCAACTCGTACATTTTACCGAAACGGTTTCCTTGTGGGCGGGGTACGTTGTTTCAATAATAATCTACCAGTCTTACCAACCAGTTGCATGCATGCATGAGAGAAGGTTTTTTTCCTCTCTTTTTCGTGCAGCAGTTGCATGTCAATATTGTTACGGAAGTTGCTCTCCGTAAATTCCTGGCCTTTTTCATTCGCCATTCTTCCCTTTTATATTCTGGCTCTTCGTGATATCATTGCTGTGAGGTCCAGCTGATGACTACGCTTCTCTCTTCTTGATCTAAGGTAATTTTAACAATTCTAGTTGTAAAATTTCTAGATTACGCTAGTGACCATTATCGATTCTTTTTAATGTGATTTTATGCTTGTAATTTTGTTGAAAGAAAAATCAGTTAAAAACAAATACGGTACATACTTGTTTCTTGCTAAATAGGACTTGACTTATCCATGTATGGAAAATTGGATGCCAATATGACTTATTCCTGCCAATGAAGGCAAAAGTCCCCCGTTTAAACCTGAAAATTGTCATTATGAGACAAATTACAAAAAAAGATAAAAAAAAAAAAAAAGACCCAGACAAGGCATACTTGTGTGTCATCCGAAATGCTACAAGTTGAATCTTCAAAGAGGCCAATGTACTGTGCATTAGGAAGTACATACCTATATAATCCTAGAATTTCTCCCTCATGTACTATTCATGTCACGTCCAATCCCAAAGTCCAACATCAAACTTATAATCCATGATTAGTTTAAATCTAATTCATATCTTTTATTATTCTAAATTGAATCATTTATTTTACCAACTAAGATCTAAAATAATATTAGGCATGCAAACATTAACATATAAAATATCGACAAATAATCTAAAAATAAATAATAATTTAAACTTGAAATGTTACCGCTGAAAGTGGCTCCAGACCAACAATACATGATCTCATAGTATATATAAAGAGGAGCATCCATACAAAATTTAAATTGATCAAAATTATGACTTAACCGTACTGCTGGACAAAATTAAAAGAAAACTCGATCACCAAAATATTCATCACCATAAACCGAATATTAAAATACTAACAAATTGCAACAAATATAACCATCCAAAATTTATTATTCTGAATAGTATAAATACATAAATTGTTCCGAATATCTATTCCTAAACCAAAACAATATTTCTTCGATCCAAGTTACCTGCAATTGAGTATTGAGCTCTCTAATATAAAAGGTTAGTGAGAATAAAAGTAAGAGAGAGCCAATTACTCAATAAGATATATAAATTTTAAAATTATATATATCTACATTAAAAATAAGTTAGAATATGATATGATTAAATAATCAGAAAACGATAATATTAATTCTTAACTTATCATGTGTAATCAAAATTGTCGATCAATTTAATAACCTGTTCAACATCTTAAATATGCTCAAATTATACCAAAAATTTATGGACTAACAATTGGTAATAACGTCACCAATAAATGTCAAAAAACTAAAATTTGAATTATAATTATTTTTTATATAATTAAAAGTCATACGCTATTATTCAAGACCTTAGGTGGGCCGTCTATATATAACCATACAGATAATGATGAATATAATTATGGCCGTCTATATATAATTATTTTTGAAAAGAGCTGAAACTCCCATTTCGTGTTTTATTTGCTCAGCTTCAACATCAACGACCATTTTGGTCAGCCAAGGATGAATGCATCTGCGACATGATATATTAAAGGATTTTTATTTTTATTATTTATTATTTTTATTGTAAAGGATAATATTTTGAATCCATAAGTCAATGGTCGATCCTGGTACCACCGTAAATAAAGTTAAATTTAAGAATTTATTTAATCTTAAATATAAAATAATGAGAAATTACATTTGAAAAACAACCCTTCATAAGTTTTTAATTAAAATCTAAAATCATATGAATTAACTAATTAAACTTGAATTTTGACCAATTAATGATACTTGTTATAGAACGAACAAAGCATTAACCATATGAATCGCATTGTGCTTTCTGTATGAATTTGGAGGAATTCAAACAATATCTTTTCCTTCAATGCACAATTATTAAAAAAAAAAAAGAAATTGAAACGAAATTCATAAAAAATGGGGCACTCATGGCCATACGGTCCACGGCACGAGGCAATTTTATATAGGCTATGATCAAATGAGATAGAAAATATCATACAAAAATCGCCTTTATCATCGCTGTGTATTTTGTTTGAAAAGTCCAAAACGATTGACCTTTGGGGCATGACAAGGCCATCAGCTGCGTCATAATGATATGGATCAGCGGTTGACACCGGTTCTATTTATATTTTTTATATTATATTTAATTATTAAAATAAAATAATTCTTTTACTCCCCATTTGGTACAATAATGAAATAAAAATTTTATTTCAACTTTATTTTTAATAAAATTATTATTTTATAATTTAATTACTCCTATAATAATTATTGTAAAATAAGGAATTATTATTCTTTTAAAATAATAAATAAAAAATACTCTCCGTGATATTTTGTAATCCTCATTATTAAGGAATACTAATTCTAATATATTTTTTCAATTTTTAATATTATCCTAAATTAGGCAAGCAGAGTTAGATGTGCTCATAATTTAAATTGGATCGGTTTGAGTGGAGATATTAATTTTTTTTTTTATTTTTAAATATTTTATTTAAAAATATATAGATACATAAAATTTAAGTAAAATATAAAATATTTTTATGATTATAATATAGAAATTAAAATATAACCAAAATATATATTTAAATAATGAATATTTACATAAAAATTATTAATTCTATAAAAATATAATCATTGAAATGAATTTTTAAACTTATTATTTATTCAAAATTAAAAAATATTTATAAAAAATTATAATTTGAGTCGAGTTGATCCGAATCAGTTACTCTCACCCATTTTTATTTACATGTCTAGATCAAATCATATAAACTTTCGAGTTAGAAAGACTAATTAAAAAAGTAATTTGATTTTGATTAAACCTACTATCAGAACCTTCTAAATATGCATGGGAATATATTTTGGGGGTAAGGATAAAAAAATTATTTTATACTAATTTTTTTAATTAATTTTCTTACTATTTGTCAAATACTAAAAAAATTAAATTTTATTTATTTTAAATAACTAATTAAATAAGAAAATATTGATTTTAAAATATATCATTACCTTATTTTATTTTACAAGAATAATGATTCTATTATTATTAAATTTCACTCCAATAACCAAATATATCATCCGATAATGAAACAATATGGTAATAGAATTAAGAATTAATATTTTTTTATTTGGCCAAATACTTAGATCTAAATAAAATCGAATCACCTAATTGCTCTAATCCTATCGACTAAAACTTTTATAAGATTTGGTCAAAACTTATCAATATTATAGGTGGACAAATTCTACAAAAATTTTGATTGGCGAAACTTTTAGGACAAATCG
Source organism: Nepenthes alata (assembly GCA_028571085.2). NCBI lineage: Eukaryota > Viridiplantae > Streptophyta > Magnoliopsida > Caryophyllales > Nepenthaceae > Nepenthes > Nepenthes alata. Next base: position 10,773 of record JAOVVI020008713.1, read on the forward strand.
TGATCATAGGTGAAAGTGATCAACTTATTAATTTTTTAGATATATTTTTTTTGTTATAAAAATTATTTTAAGAAATTATATTTTTATATGATAAATAATTTCTATATAAAAATTATTTACTTAAATATATACCTAGCCTTTATTTTAGTCTACATCTTATAATTTTTTAAATTATTTTATTTCTAAAATATTTTTATACACCTCTAATTTTAAAAAAAAACTTTAAAATAAAAAAATGTCAACATACATTTTATCCTAAATCAACCTAATTTATATTATAAACGAATATGAATTTGGCCTATCAAAGTGATTTTAGCCTAATCTGTTGGTCATAAATTTTTATCTAGATCTAACCCATATCCGATTTTGACCAAGTCTTATTTAAGATAATAAAAAATAAAAAAATATTTTAAAATAATTATTCTTAGATAATAATAAATAAAAAATACTAAATAAGTATTTATATTTTTTGTTCCTTATTTTTAAAAAATAGTAATTTCAAACACTGAAATAAAAATTAAAAATAAAATAAAATAAAAATTTTTATTTTGTCCTATTAAATATAATATTAGTTATCCACCTTTTTAGCAGGCCAGAACCCTCTTCGGCCTCCAATTTTATCAATTTAATATGTAGTGTTTTGATTTTGCCTTTTTATTTTTTAGGTGTGATATTCTCAATACTACTTTTAAGTGGTTCAAGAATTGAATGTACATATTTTTAAACAATTCCGTACCAAAAAATAAGTTATATGCAATTTCAATAAAAATATGTTATATTATAATCTTTTTCAATATTAAATTATTTTATCTTTCTAATTGTTAAGATTATTTTAAATTGTTAGTGAGTAGAGTTTGTAATTATATTTTTTATATATATTGTTTAGATTTTAGTTTTATATATTACAAGGACGGATCTTATTTATTTGGAGGATAAGAGAGGTCTCGTCCTTATTTTTTGGTATAAAAATAGTTTTCAATTTTTAATTTTTTAAAATATTTTTTTCTCTTTTATACTTTTTATATTCATAATTTTTTTATTAAAGAAATACTTTCATTTATTTTTATTACAAATTTAAATGTTTTACAAGTTAATACGTTTTAATATTTTTTTAGCAAATTACCAATCTTATCGGTTATTCCCTTATTGTTGTAAAATTCTTCAAGATATATGCACCCATATAGATTTATGCGAAGGTTCATAATTATAGCGTGATAAGTTAATATTAGAGTATTTTTTTTATATTTTATTTTTTAAAAATATAGTTAATTATAATATTAATAAATATATTATTTTTAATAATTAAGTATTTACTTAAAATTATTTATTTAAATTTAAAATAATATCTTTACATCAAATGCTGGTATTATTTAGCAAAAATCATAATAGTTTTGAAAAAGTACATTAATTCAATTAGTGACAATAATTAGTTTAGCATTACATTTTGAACTATGTATGATTATTTGAAAGTTAATCGATAGCAAAATAAAATATTTTACAAAAAAATATTTAATTATTTTACAATCAATATATATAATCAACTCCGCCATTAGAATATTTTTATTATAGAATGTGGTAAAAACATATTAAAATTGGTACGTGGTCTTCAATATCTACTACGTTTAGTTCCATATCATTAGATGGTTGATCTTCATTTTTTTGTAACTCAACCTATTTTATCTTTATAACGCTTTAAATTACTACTTACAATAAGAAGACGATCTAATAAATGTAAAAATATTTTTTATTTTCTCTACATTAAGAGAAATAAGCTGTAAAATATTATTAAGATAAAAAATATAATATAACATGTACGTCTTATAAGAAATAATGTCCCGTTTAAAATTAAAAAATTATAATTTAAATAAAAAATAATACAATTATTATTTAAAATATTATTAGAAGTTATAGAAAAGTCTTATTAAATATTCTAAATTTATTTATAATATCATTAATTATTTTAAAAATTATAGAAATAGTGTGTCGGTGCTCAAAATTTTCTACATTAATATTTTTTTATATTTTTAAAATTTTAAAAATCAAATATGTTGTAACACAAATATAAGGTAATTATTATATGTTAATTATAAATCACTAGTTAAAAAATATGTAATTTTATATGTATTAACTTAAAAATAAATTCTTATTTAAATAGTAAAAAAAGATAAATAACATTACCTTTATTAGTTTATCAGGATATTTTTATATACTTCAATTGTAAGTACTTTTATACATACTATTTAAACTTATTGATGGGTATACCAAAAATGGGCTGGCTCAAAGTCAACGTAGGCTCAAAACGGCCTGCTGGACGGTCAACTCGTGAACGGCCCAATTGGAGACGCAGGGCCAAACCCTAAAAGGCCCAGGGCGGTCAACGCCAACGTTGACCTTCCAGACATCAGCAGACGGCCTACATGCGTGCTAACGGTCAACTCAGACGTTGACCGGGCGTACTGTAGTAATAGGCCCAACAATGGCTTTTTACGGTTACGGACCTGGCCCACTTGAGCCCACGATCCATCAGACGGCCAACAACGGCCTTCCTAGCATCTTCCACGATCCCAGCCGACTCCCAAAATGGGTATTGACAAAATCGGCGCCTTTTTCATAAGGAAGGCGCCAGGTTTTTCCAATTCCCTGCCAACTGGGACTCTCCAACGGTAACATTCACAGAATGAAGGTGATTGGTTTAGAAAGTCACTGACCGCCCTGGAAGGAAGCTATTTTGGTCCGTTTGGCAACTGACATCAGCTCTGAAAGGCAGGCCAACCAAGAAGAAGGTAGGTGATCATGCCTTCCAAAAGAGGGAGATCTCCCTACCCACCTTAAGTAAACCCTAGAATCCTGATTCAGGGAGGGCTTCTGGTTTATGAATTTCTTGCTTACGACTCCTTGCTTACACGCTTTTGCTTACGGACAACATGTTCTGAAATACGTTCTTACTGACAGACAATAAGCTCTTACAGTGAATTTCTTGCATACAGAGACGATCTCTCACAGCAAAAACTCTTATGTTCTTGCTCACAGAGAGAATTCCTACATCCACGAACGCTGGCAGAGTACTGACTGAGGCCCGTCATCTATTTCACTCTTCCAGATGTTCAGATCCCACCAAAGGTCTCCAGCTTCCTGGAGACCTGATCGGCTTCCCGAGAGTCGTTCCCGGAAGCTTCCACGCTTTCAAAACATCGTTTCCTTACGCTCCTCGTGAGTAGGAAGCGATCACTCACGTCCTCGACAAGCCAGCACTCCCAATCCGCTT
>JAOVVI020008714.1:0-13730 GCA_028571085.2 Nepenthes alata
GGTTTCATAACTTCTCCACTCCGGTTGGTTATGGTGGTTCTTTCCCAAAAATGAACCGTAGAAGTTATTAGGAGTTTTCACATTTTATCCCACGGGTGGTTACCAGTTATTCGGGTAATAATACCCATTATGTATAATAGGAATAATTCAAAACCCAACAAATAAATAAGTGGAATTTATTCTGCAAAAGGGGCATGGCACATTATGTTTTAAATTATGCGGCAAAAAGAATTTATCCGGTTACCAAATTTAAGTTGATAAGTGCTCTTAAATAAAGATAGAAGACACATGAAAATGACCTTATACTATCAAGTGGAACCCTTTCCCTAAATAACTCAACGACCGAACTGGGGTTGGAATAAAAACAGCTTAATGGGATTGAATGTCAGCATTACGTGCCCTTGTTTTCAATTTTTTATACTTCAAATTAACTAATAAAAGATATATTTTCACGTCATAATATCTATAAATTATGAAACATATGCCTTTATAACTTTATATTATAAGTACATTATTATTATTATTATTATTATTATTATTATTCAAATCAACAACCATTGAATTACAATAAAATAAGATTTCCTGTATTCAAAATATAAATAAATTATTTTCTCCCTTTTGATATTAAAAAGGCCATCTAGTCCATCCTCCCGTGCTGTATACTTTTCCATAGTTTGACATTGATATATTTAACCCATAATCAAACTAGTTTAGCCAGCTGTTTAATATAATCATCTTTTTTTTTAAAAAAAATAAAATGACATGGGATATAGACCGAGATGAAATTTTAACATATTATTCTAATTTTATCCTTTCATATTAAAAAGATAGGATTATATTATTTAAAAAACCATAACAAGGCCCTATTAAATAACAATTTCCAATAATAATAATAATAATAACAAAGGGGTGGCAATTTTGAAGTTGGTAGGAGATGGTAACTAAGCACGACTTTGTGACTGGTTGTGTATTTCAACCATCTGCCAGAATTAAATTGAATTGAAATGCTGAAATTCAACCACCCTTTTTGGTGGTTCGACCCACCCCACCACCACCACCACCACCCTCCGAAGCCCCACCAACCTCTAACATAATTTCATAACACTGGAATTCTATTATTACCAAAAATAAATAAAAAATGGATTTTTAAAGTTGCAAAAGCATGTCTTCTAGTGCCAGAAAAGAATCCCTTTCTCCTCATTATCCATCTAATCGACTTCAAACACACCACTCCACACCAAACCTATCAACTAATTCCTCCTACTTCCCCATCCACTTTCTCATTTTAGCCTCTGTCTAAGAATCACACAGTGCGTTCCGTCAAATTTTAAAACATATTTATAAATTATTTATCTTTTAATAATTGATTTGACTTTAAGAAAATGTAATATATTTTAATGTTACGTGCTCCAACTCTATTCCGCCACAACTGACCACTTTCCTCCACTTGGCGCAATTGTATTAGCCTATGAGCTCTTAAGATATACATATTTGGTATGTTGTTGGGGTTTATTGGTGAGATGTAGGATTGTTTTTTCAGAGTAAGAAGCCAAATGCAGCCACTTGGAACAGCCTAAATAATTTAAAGGGTACACTGCCACCTATTTAAGCATTTCCAAAAAAATCCATAAAAATGTTGTTAGACAACTGTGTGAATTTAATAATATAAAAAGATGAAAGGCATATAATAATAGTTTAATAATGTCTACAAATTGTTGGATAATTCCCTTTTTTATTTAGAATCTTCCCTTCTATTTAAAGGCACGGTCTGGAAAAAGGCTGACTGCTAAACATACAAAAACCAAGCATTCCTCGTTCAGCTTTCGCCGCCACCTCCGGCCAAAATGGGCTGGACCAGAGGCCGCATCCTAGGCCGCGGCTCCACTGCCACCGTATCTATCGCCGCCTCTGAGTCCGCCGGCATTTTCGCTGTCAAGTCCGCGAAGCTCTCCCAGTCAGAGATCCTTCAAAGGGAGCAAAAATTGCTGTCTTCCATCAATAGTCCTCATATAGTAAGCTATAAAGGGTGTGATATTTCCATGGAGAACAACCAGCCCTTCTACAATCTCTTCATGGAGTACGTCCCCGGGGGCACGCTGACTGATGCGATAATGGCTCACGGCGGCCCGCTCGACGAGCCCACAATCGGAATTTACACGCGCCAGATTCTGCGAGGGCTGGAGTACCTCCATTCAATGGGCATAGTTCACTGTGACATAAAAGGCAGGAACATTCTGATGGGACCTACAGGGGCAAAAATTGCCGACCTGGGCTGTGCCCGGAGGTGTTTTCCGGCGGGGGACGAGGCTGGGCCGATTGGAGGCACGCCGTTATTCATGGCGCCGGAGGTGGCGCGTGGGAAGGAACTGGGGTGCCCTGCAGATATATGGTCTCTGGGGTGCACAATTATCGAAACGGCAACCGGAAAATCTCCCTGGGGGAGCAATTATTCCGGCGATCCAGTATCATTTCTCTTCCGGTTAGCATATTGCGGGGAATCAGCGCCGGAATTACCAGGAGATTTATCGGAAGAAGGAAAAGATTTCTTAGCCATGTGTCTAAGAAGAGATCCAAAACAGAGGTGGACGGCTGGTCAATTACTCGAACATCCCTTCATAAGGAAGTACGGAATCAGTTCGAAAGTTCTACCGGGAGAATTCCGTTCAAATTCAGAGTCTCCCACGAGTGTTCTTGATCACCAAGGCGTATGGACTTGTGTTGAAGTTGAAGAACACAAAACGTTTCCAGAACAGAGGATTAGGGAATTGACATCGTCTTCTTCAGGAATAGGGAGCTGGTCATTGGAGGAGGGTTGGATTACAGTTAGGGGAGGATGAGAGAATTGTTTAGCAGTGTACAGGCAGACAAGCAGAGATTGTATGATTAACAGAGCAGTTGATATTGACGAGGTGTTTCATTTTTTCTGAAAATTATTAGCTTAACAATATTATTTATATATTTAATTATGTTAAAATTATTTTAAATATAAACAAAGAGAATATAAAGTAAAAAAATTAAATTTAAATAAAAATTTAAATATAAACAAAGAGAATAGAAAGTAAAAAATTAAAACAAAAAATATATATATATATTTAATAATTTTAATATAATTAAATATAAAATGGAGTTTATAAATAATATTTTCTTATTAATTTAGTTTAGATGGTCAAACTTGGATGCGGTCATTACTTGTACAGAAATCCAGTATTTTCGAGTGCTCATTATCTCCATTTTTTGAGGACAGCAACTAGTTTACAGTTTAGCGGTTTTGTTATATACATATAATGTATATATTGATACAATATTATCTTTTTATTTATGAACGAAAAATTTTGCCTTTGTTCACAATATCTTTACTTATTTTTTACAACTATATTAAATTGTTTATATCAAAAAAATATAATATTATTGTTTGGATCAATTTTTTCAAATTTTATCATACAAGTCAAGAATATATCTTTTATCAGTATTGATTGGGAACGATAGAAATTGGCTGACTCAACACTAAAGCCTACGAACTAACAATGGGCTCATTCGGTGTCCGACTTGCAAGCCCAGGGACCGGTTAATACATTCGTTGACCTGAGCAGCATTCCAGTCAGCCAGACAAGTCAAAGTCGATCTCGGCTCGATCATGATAGCCCACAATCATTTTTCTACATGCTGAAGATCACTTACATTGACCAATTAAGCACCCTAAATATTGTCTCCGATCGCAATTCCTTCCGAAACGGTAATTACAACTCAATGGGTCTCTTATAATGTCAACTCTTATATCCACGAAGAAGGAAGAGATTCTCCGGACTGATCACGGTTATCCTAATCGACGTATGCGATTTCCACGCTAGCCTACTAAATCTGTATGGTCGGCTAATGGTCAACTTTGACACCGAAACAGGGTTGAACTGGCTCAAAAGTTATAAAAAACCTTTGAGACAAACTCAAGGGGGTTGCTTTTTCTCATGCTCGAACATACCCGCAAATACTCACACTCAAGAGCTTTTAACATATCTCTTTCTATCCAAAGAGCCTCCAAAGAATTTCTCAATAATCCTTACTCCTTCAATATTAAAGTCGTTCTATACCAAGTGCAACCTCCTAATTAAACTCAAAACCCACATTCCTATATCGTCACACACATCTCTCATCCCTGTACCGTTCTATCTTTTAAGAAAAATTACTGATTTAAGTATTAAAAAATATATCAGAAAATGAGTCTCATTAATCTTTTAACTTCTTATTTTTAGTTGTGCTGTGTAGAATTCTGGTTTAAAGAGATGGAGATTGAATCGACTCCAATTTGACCTGACACGGAGAATTGAGCAGCTCTTTAATTTATATAATAACACAAATTCAAAGACGCATTAAATATCAATTACTAAATACTTTGCATAAATTTGTGATGAAATAAAATAACAACACATGCTCATAAGGAAAATTATATTATAAAATGAATACATGAACATTTAGGTGATTTTTTTTTGAGAAGGAAGCAAAAAATTATACTATTTATAATCGAAAAACTATTTACTACAATGCATAGTCACAATATCTTTAAATTGACTAACAAATGTGAGTAAACCAGGTAAAGAATAACAGTAAAGCATATAATATAAAAGCATCGATAGTGTTTAAACCAATAACTGAAATAATTTACCAAAAATGGATAAATGTTGAAATTAGACTCGAAACCCAACAATTTTCTCATTATTTTCTCCGAATTTCTCACTCTTAGTTCGGAGCTTAAACTACTTACATTGAACTATTCCGAAACAGAACAAAAACATTTAATAATTATAAAATGGTCAGATGAAACCATAATCGATACTTACGCAATCAGCACGCGAACTGTATGTGGCAAATCTAAATTCTTCCCCAAATCTCAAGATTAATTAACCAACTATTAAAATCCTTTCCCAACTTGCAGCTTAAAATTACTGGTCATTTGATTTTTTTTTTAATCTCGTAGCTTAAAATGACCATTTGCTGACATATATATATATCTTTTTTATGCGTACACAGACTCAGACATTTTATTTAATTACATATATATATATTTATTATGCGTATATAAACAGTATTTATTTAAGCGAATCTTCATAAAGACACCAAGCGAGGTTATCTCAAAATAAAAAATCAACACGGGTAATGAACTTGAAGCTATAAAAAAATTCAAAAAACAATAAACGAAACCTAACAATCTTACCCGCGTTACAAATTCTGAAACTGGATAACATTAAATTTTGGTCGCCTAGGATAGCGTGTGGCTGTAGCCAAATTTAAAGTCGAACGTTATCCTCCCTAACTAAAACGTGCAGTCTATGACTAGATTCTAAGGGGTCTAATAAGAGTACGAGCCTTGTGGGGTCGTGCTTCCATTTTTGACCACACTCTTCTTATTCCTTTTTGGCTTATTCTTTTTCTCTATAATTATAAATTATCAACTAAAAGTATTTATATCAATAAGAATATATAATAATAATCATCTATATTTTTTTTGATATATATTGTTTTACCAAATATAGAACAAAGAACTCAATCTGAGTAACTTATTTTCATCATTGAATACTTAAAATGTTATATCTTAATATTTAAAATTTTTTATTTTTTCAAAATGTTATATTATATAAATACTCATATTGTAAAATAATTAAAAAAATGATTTAAATATTTTTAAATTTGGTATTAAAATTTATCCGTTAAATTAAATTCCAACGTATAAAAAGCGATTTCGCAGCCACTGATTTCCGTCATCAGGAAGCAGGACAGTGGGATTTCGTAATGGGAACTGCCTGCCTGATGGGCCAGAGATATGTGGCTGCCAAACAAATTTCGGGCTTGCCCCAATATACTTATGGACTTAATATGGCCCGTCTTATTTATTGTTGAAAGAGTCAGTCCGTGGGGTCAAGACCAACACAAAGCCCAAATTAACCCGATATATACGTATTGGGTTACAATATTCTAATTTAATTTTAAAAAAAAATTTGTAAAAATGGTTCTAACAAAAAAACACTTAAGTACATTTTAATAATTAAGTTCAGTACACTCTAAATTTACTTATAACAATAAGAGATGACTTAAACTAAGTTATTATTTGACAGACTATATAAAAAATTATCTCTGAGTTTATAAATTTGTTATAATCCAATATCATAATATTATAATCAGATCCTTATTAAGTAATTAATTTTTCTTAAAATAACCAAAATCTAACACTGACTCCACCCTTTTTTAAGATGCCTAGCCCCGAATTGACATATCCCTCTACATGACGAGAAGGGCACCTTTATCCTGGCTAAAAAGCAAACCCCTAGCCTTTGAAAAGTTTGTACCTTTATGAACAACCCTACTACCATTTTTATCTCATATTTCCTTTCCAGTGACTAACTAAAAATATATTGTTATTTTAAAGCAATGCTAATACACGTAAGATGCCATAGAAGATCATGGGGAGTGAACATTAGGTAAAGCCAAAAACCATAAAATAAGTGTTCGGTAAGTGGGTTAGTATGTTCCTGATACAGATTTCGTTACAAATAAATTTGTCAACCTCATTAAAATCATCCCATTAATTGATATTCAAAGTCATCCAATGTTGAATTTTGGTCACTCTCTTATGGGTAGTTTAACAAATAAAAAGTCATCGAAAGTTCGTATAAGGCGCATGCGAGAATCAAAATGTGTTGTGAAACAGCTGAAGGGCAATGAGGCTGCACAGGATGGAGTGCAGACTAGTTACAAAACTGAAAGACAACCAAGCTGTAGAGTGTCGGCTTGATCAGGGCCGACTGAGCTGCAGGGTGCCAGACGGATAAATATTAGCCGAAGTGAAAGGTCAGTTGAATAGACGCTAGCTGAGGGTGGCTAGACAAATTCTAGCCGATGGTGGCTGCAGTGTAGAAGGGAAACCGAAGTCGCCGATGCGAAGGGGCGACTGGACATCGCCAATTCAGATGAGACGACCTGGTGAAACTGAGTCAAATGGTCGACTGGACTAGTGAGCAGGTGTAACAAATCACCTGCGAAATTTAAAATAGGTAACCGACTTGTAAAGTAGGTGACCAACTTGTAAAATAGGCGTCGTCTAAGGGAAGCAAACGATAGAGGACCTTCCTCTTTGTCAAGAAACACTTGTAAAATTAAAGAGTAGATAGCGTCGCTAGTGAGAGAAGAAAAAGAGAGAAAATAAAAATTTTCTTACTCTTGTTCTGGAATTTCTTACTCTATCTCGGATCGATTGTCATTACTCTATCTCGGGAATTCGTATAACCAAATTTTATATAGTGTACAATTTTTAAAATTTATCCCGTGATTTTTTTCTTAGTTAAAAAATATTTTTTATATTAAAAAATATTATAAATTGTTATATTCATTGTGCTCACAGTTTGGTGACCGATGACCAACGAGAAATTCAAGTTTATGTCACTGTGGAGTTTGTGTATATCCTGTTTGAAATTCCCAACACTCCATTCTACTACGTGCCTTATGAGGAGAGTAAGCTCAATGATATTAATTGGTCTAAACTTTTTAAAGTTCACTTTGATTTCTAGTAGACAGGTGAATAATCTATATCCCAACACAACAAAAAATTGCAACCCCATAAGGCAACATCCAAAAAGCTCCCATGGATTGGCACTGGCTACACTTTCCCACAGTAAATGGTCATTTCTTTTTGAATTTAGAGTTTGTTTTTACTTGTAGTTAGAGTTAAATATTAAGGATTATTTTCCTTTTTTGGAAAGAAAAAATGCAGCCATCTTGAAAGATTTATTGATTCTTAATTCAAAATCTATTTTTATAACTATCACAAAAGGGAAACAAAAAGAGAACAAATGAACGTTCGATGCTACATTTAAGGAGATAGTACCTTATGTTCAGTACAGTTGATAATATAGTTTTTAAAAAAAACTATATTATTTTTTAATTTAAATTTTTAAGAGAAAAAAAAGAGAGAGTAAAATTTATGAGGAATTTGTCATATAATGTTATATAGTATATATTTACATTTCTTTGATCATGTCTTCGGTAGTAGTTTTAAGAAATGGCCCATTATCTCTATCTCCTTTGTTCAAATTGTTAAAATTTTATCTATGTTTCATTCTCACTTTTACATCTCCACTTTCTACTTTTCTGGTCATGGTTAAATAGTCTATGAACCTAGTGAGAATTCAAAATAGTCTATAAATGAAATTAAATTTATGCATGAATTAATGTTATTTAATGTGGTATCGACGCATGCACCAACGGCGGAGGCCTACAATCGACAAAGAAGAAGACGACCGCAAAGGAGAACCGATTAAAAGGGAGAATAGACGGAGACAGAAGGGAGAAGAGAGTTTTAGAACGGCTCGGGAGTTCTAGCAGAAGGGGAGTGAACTGTTATTTAATGTTATTGCTGAATTTTTTTGATACATCGTCTTCTCGTTGAATGATCTGTTGACTCCCTATAAATTATATCAATAAGTCTCGTAACAGATATAAGGTTATATTATTGTTAGTATCATTAATAAGCTTGATCAAGATCTTGATATATTAATATAATTGAATAAAACAAAAAAAAAAATTTAAAACTGTTAGCCTCAAAAGGTTTCAAAAACACTTTTTAATTTTTCATGTGTAAGATAAATAAAAATGTCACCATATTTGTATTTTATTTTTATTTTTATAATTTTTTCGTATCATAAAAAATTACAAACTTCTTGACGTAAATAAAGTACATAAACACAGTCAGCATAAATAATAAATAGAATAAAATGAGTCATATCTCACTCGGACAACACTGTCAATTTTCTGAAAACTTTCTTCTTTCATGTCATTCTAAATTCGCTGCGAAATTCAATTAAATATTGTAGCATTTGCGTAGGATGTAACATATGAAAAAGCACACACGATTTAAGTATTAAAAAAATTTATTAAAAATTAATATATTAGAGATATATTAACTAAATTTATAGTTTATATCTTAATATAAGAACTTAATTTATAAATAATATTATTTTATAATAAATTATTAAAAAATACTTATTTTAATTATTCAAAAGAATTTTATAATAAAAAATACCATATAAATAAGTAGTCAATTCACTTAAATGAGTTATCATATAAAATCATTAAATTATCTAAAAATAGATATAAATTCACATTCAATGGCCCAATTTTTTTTCAAAATAACATTTACTATGAACCCTAATTTCTTACGACAATAAAATCATTTAATAAGATACATCATAAGCTCGTTATAGTTAAATAAAATAAATTTTTTTACATGTGTTCAAAACATGTTAACTTGATATAAATATTTTAATTCTAAAAGTGCGCCGATCCATCCTAACTTTGTTGATGTGACCTAGAACTTTTCACTGATCAAGTAACTTAGCTTAGTGGGAGTGTTATTACGAGATCAATTAGGTAAAGTTCAAAGCTGAGGCATAAAGCCACGCACGCTTTTCAAGACTATTGCTGATGTAGAACCCACCCACAATTTGGTTAGAATAATCGAAGTGCTGAACAGTCAGTGGTCCAAGCATTTGTATAATATATATTTGTAAAGCCCGAATATCATTACGAATATCTTCTTTTCTCCAATCGCATCCAAGCTTGCCGCCGCCACCGCCGCCGCCTCCATCCGCCTAAGCCGAAAAATAAAGGGAATAGAACTATGTAAATCTTTAAACATCAAATCCAATATGGCCAGCTATGTTGATATTGAATAAAATATGCGGCCAAAAACCATGCCAAGATTAGCCAATCCGATCGACGTTGGCCCACCTTGTCATTGCTGTCTAAGCTGTAAAGTTTTTGTTTTCTAATATTTTAAGTCATTAAGTACAATCCCATCAAGTTCGTAAGTATAAAAAATATAATAATATATAACGTTTTAATGTGAAAATTTTTTTTCAATTAAGAAAAAAATTAATGTATAAATTTTAAATAAATTCACTATAATAATAGTACCTGTTAAAATTAACCCAATTCGAAGTCTCTTATTACAATTCTGAGTGAAAAATGGTTGATTACAACCCTTTCAACACATATATCAATTTATAAGAAACAATATAACGAGAAATAAGAGTAATTAAATAAAATACGTTCTAAAATTCAATTCTAAAATAACAAACTTGACATTGGTAAAAAATAAAATTTAAATCGGACATCAATCGTTTGTCGAATCTCTTCATCTGCTATCTTTTTCTCTTCTTTCTCTATGTGTGGCATTCCTTGTGTGAAAAATGATTTTGACTTATCCTAAAATTACGTCAGATATAATTTTATATCAGAGGCGGCTCTAAAGCCTCCGTTGGGTGCACGTTAAGTGTGTGCCATTGAAATCAGCGCATGAGCTCCTCTTCGAACGTGCCTTAAGCAATGCCTCGATATGAAATTGAGGGCGCAAGTATAAATCAGGCGCTTATCATGTGTAATTTTATTAACTTCTTGCTAATTTTTGGGTGAGCATCGCACTAGTATCACGCGACCCATCATCATTTTTTGCCACTTAAATGACCATCAATCGACATTCGATTGACTCTCGCATGAATATCGTGCGACCTTCCGATAACTATCTATTTATTATGACACTTATAAGAAAGTGATCAAAATTTAATATTTTTTTTTAATATCAGACAACTCATCCTCATCGAGGGCTTGCAACTCTTCTGCCGGCAAATGGGGAGATTGAATTTTTAAGGTTTCTTCTTTTCCCATTGTTTTAGTTTATTTTGCCTTTCTCTGTGTTCTATTAGGCTTACCTACTAAGAAAAGAAAAACATTCTCCGAGTACATTATGATACCTAGGCTCTTATGAAGAAGCCGCTTCTATGCTTTCAAATCCAAAAAATAAAGGTTAAAGTTTTGATTAGCAAGAGGAAAAAAAAAAGTCATCGCCAAATAGTGTAATATGCCTAGCCATGTGTCAGCCGCCCCCGTTACTCACGACACTGCTCCTGATACATTCCCCTTCTTACAAATTTAAGTCACCCACCGCGTAAGCTTCGTCATATTATTTATCACATATATTACTCATAAATCAGAGGTGCTTCCTATATATTTGAACACAAAAGGGACCCAAACTCTTTATCACATTACAAACCATAAAAATCACCTAACATCAATGGATCCCCAATCATCAGACTCTCAACCCCACGCAGAACTCGTCGTCGACATATCTATATCGGCGATCGAAACACCTGACGATCAGTCAAAGAAGCCGTCGACCGCATTGCGTATGCTGAGAAATTTTCACGGAGGTTACTTCAGGATATGCCTTTCCCTATGCAGTCAGGCCTTACTATGGAAGACCCTAATCCAGCCTACCGCCGATGAGCACGCCCTAAGACACGTGCTCAGCAAGCTGCCGTCCGCGGCCTTCACCTTTCTATGGGTGCTTGCCCTAGTCACGCTAGTCCTGCTATCACTTCTCTACTTACTCATGTGTTTCCTTCAGTTCGGGAAGGTGAAGGCAGAGTTCTTGCACCCCGTTGCGGTAAACTACTTGTTTGCTCCATGGACGTCAAGCCTTCTATTACTTCAATCGGCGCCGTTCACGATGCCGAAGAATGCGGTTTACTGTCAAGTAATTTGGTGGGTGCTTGTGATCCCTATAGCCGCGCTAGATATCAAGATTTATGGGCAGTGGTTCACGAAAGGGAAGAGGTTCTTGTCGAGGGTGGCGAACCCAGCTAGTCAGCTGTCGGTGGTGGCCAACCTGGTCGGAGCCAGAGCAGCTGCATATATGGGGTGGCGAGAGGTGGCGCTGTGCTTGTTTTCAACCGGCACGGTGCATTACTTGGTGCTCTTTGTTACGCTTTATCAGAGATTACCGGAGAGCGATGAAGTTCCGATGATGCTGAGGCCGGTTTTCTTCTTGTTTATCGCGACTCCAAGCATGGCAAGCGTAGCATGGGGATCCATTAACGGATCTTTTGATGTCGCATCGAAGATGCTCTTCTATCTTTCCCTCTTTCTATTCATGGCATTGGTAAGTTTAAATTTGGTGCGGTAAAGTAGTATAATCTATTCCATCTATATGATAATTTAAAATAGTTTAATCATTTTACGAGTAGCATAAGATTTATATATCAGATTATATCTATTAAATTCTATAAATTACTGTAACAAGTTCAATTTAATTTTTTTTAACAATATATCAAAATTATTTTTAAATACAAATTAAAGATTAAAATTCCTCATAATTATATTTAAAAAATAAAAAATAAAGACTTTAACGTAGATATTGTAACTACATTGAGAATGTGTTTCAGCATTTTCATATAAAAAAATGTAAACTGATGAGCATCCTACTGGCCAACCCCTTCAAACTAAGCAGTCAACAATGTCATTCCTCATATGCTAAAAAGGCAAGTATGACAGGCATACCTTACTCTTCAATTATAGGTAGTCTAATGTATGCTATGGTATGCACGAGACCGAATATAGTTTATATCGTCGGCATAATCAACCGTTTTCTGTCGACCCCCAGAATGGAACATTGGTTCGCGGTGAAGTAAATATTGAGGTATCTCTGGAGTACCTCCAAACCGTGCTTATGTTTTGGAGATGACAAGTCACACCTGATCGGGCCTTGCACCGTACTGACATGGCACAAAGCCTGTGCTGCAGGTCCACAACTGTTTGGATTTTATTTAATTTTTTTTTATAAAAAATTTGCTATCATCAAATTTTATTCAAACAACTAAAAATCATACAAGGTAAGCCTTGTGCTGCGACGAAGCGATGCATGGGCGGTCTCGTATTGTGGGCGGTCTTTGGCCTTCGCATCATATTTAGGGTTGTTCAGACTGCATTCCCACGAGTCATTTTCGTGGAAATTTGATGATAGAGAAAAAAAATAAATGCGTTAGAAAGAATGTTGCGCGCTTTGGTCTGTACTCACAGCCAAAGAGACGGGCTGATTCTCGTCAGTGAAAAGTAGTTCTTATAACTATGCCCTCTGTCCGTAGATCAAAATTTAATATCTAAATTTAAAAATAATAAATAATAAATATAGCTAATTTTTTAATTTTTATAATATTAAGGCCTTATTAAATATCAAATTTGATATATATTTTTTTAAAAAAAACCATTTATATGATATTTTTAATATTTAAATTTATCTATTTAAAATTTTTAATTCTAACGGAAGAGTATATCAACCCCTAACTCTGATAGTTGATAAGAGGATGATTATGCATAACCCTCAGTAAATTCACCAAAGATAAAAATGATTAGAATGTACATCTTTTAACAAGTTAAGGGGGTTTGCAATTCATAGCCTCTTGTGACGTTGATATCAACCATTGAATTAATATTAATCCAATGATTGATATTTAATATGTTAAAATAATATAATATATAAGTATTTTTATTTAATTAAAATATCTATATATTATTAATATTAAAATTTATTTTTTAAATATTTTTTAAGGTTGATTTTATTTTGTTAAACTTTAATTAAATTAAGAAAAGGAAAAACGCTAGGGTTAACACCCTTTCTCTTCCTTTGTAGTGTTAAATAAGTTGTGTTGCTCATTTATTCAAGCCATTAGATGTAGCGTATTGTCCTTGGCACGACACGTTTACATTATAGATTGAGCCCAATATAGCACAAAATTTATACATCCTGATTTATTATGATACGCGACCCATACTATACTAAGCTAGTCGTATCTATGGGCCCAGCATGACCTATTATTGATTTTTCTCCCCCTCTTCCCTAAATAGTTACATGA
>JAOVVI020008715.1:0-14035 GCA_028571085.2 Nepenthes alata
TTGGATAGTGAGGGATGATTAAAGGTTATCAACGACTATATGTATAATTATTGGATGTGCTCAGTTAGGTAGGTGAATACTCTCTTTCATTTTTGAACCTCATTAATAGCAGTGTGAAATCTGTGGAGAAGTAGTTTTTATAAGTACTATTTTCTTTCAGTCTAATTGGACTTGATTTTTTACAGAATGTAACTCAATTGGGTATATTCAATTTACAAGATACCGTAGTGTTTTATTGATGATTGAGGGATAAATTAACTTTTACTTTTGAAGTTTTGTGGATCAGCAGATTTGAGGATCGTTGATTTTCGGGTGAACAGTATTGTAGCTACTCTGAAAATTGTTAAATGAATTGGGTTAGTTGGTAGGATTACAATTTAAACTTTATTATAGTATGGGTAATAATATATTATTGGTGGAGTTAAATAAATAAGTAAATAAATTCTGAATTCAAAAAAAAAAAAAAAATTGATATCTAATTCTTAGGAGTTGTCATCCTATAGAAGAATCTGATATTGAAAAAAAAATGTGGATTAAATTACTAAAACAAGATAAATGGGAGTACGAGAAAAATTTATTGATGGAATTTAAATTAGATGGTCATGCCTAAGTTGGAAGATAATAGTTTCAGTTGAAGGTTGTGAAGATAATTAAGACTTTAGGTTATATTTTTAAGGGCTAAGTTACATTTTGCTAGCATCTAGATGTAATTATCTTTTACGTGTATTAGATAATTATTTTTTTTAAATTGCTTCCGCTGTACTTGTTAACGGGGTCGAAACACGCAAGCACCGTTAAAGTGCTTTTTCAGGTGATATCTTGAATGAAGATCAATCTTCGAAAATACTTGAGCCCCATACAATTTGTCAAATAAATTATCGATCATTGGCAACGGATACTTGTTTTTATGGTGATTTTTTTTAACTCCTGGTAATCGATCTACATCGATTTATCCTTCTTCTTCATAAATAATACGAGGGCACCCCATGGAGATACACTTGATTGGTTGAATCCCTTCTCTAATAACTTTTGTAATTGTTGCTTCAATTCCTTAAGCTTTAATGGTACCATTAGTTAAGGTGTCTTCTATATTGATGTCGTTCCAAACATGGTCTCAATCTCAAATTGAATCTAATGGTTCGACTATAGTCCCGATAAATCTTCTAAAAAAATATCCTCAAACTCGCATACCACCAGATTGTCTCTGACTGGAACACTATGGCTCCCAATTGTGCTCACATAAGCCAAGTAGGCTTAGCAACCATTCTCCATCAAATTACGAGCATGCAAAGTCGAAATCATATAAGGGAATTATTTATACATTATACTTTAAAAATAAAAAGGTTCACACCTCGAAATAGCAAAGTACACCCTTTTATAAAAATAATCGACACTAGCATGACAAATTACTAACCAATCAATACCTAGAATTACATCAAAATCACGCATATCTAATAAGATCAAATCCATATCTAACTCCAACCCATTAACCCAAACAACACATCTCATATACACGATATCTATAATCAAAGACGATCCCGCAGGTTTTAACACAACAAATGTAATTTCCATAATCCTTGGAGGTGACATCAAATATTGCACAAACTAAGGAGACATGAACAAATACGTAGATTTCAAATCTAAAAGTACATGTATTGAAGTCCCAAAGATAGTAAGTTTACCATCCACCATAGTGGGCGATGCATCCTCATCTTGTGCTGTCATCGTGAAAGCTTACCCAAAGCACATGGCTCCCTCGACATCAGTCTCAAAGGAGGATGACAATCTTTAATTATGTGATTGGGTTGACTACAGTTGAAACATGCTCCTTCCATGAGATTTTCCGCAATGGGGGCACACGAACGTTGCTGACTAAGGGCCCGGTTCACCCTAAATTTTAGAAATTTTCTTTCCTTTCTTCGTCAGCTTGGATCTTTTATGAGATCCTCCTGACCTCGTATTTTGACTAGATCCTTAGTCTCCTCGGCTAGCCGTTTTCTTCTCAAAGAACTTTTATCTTTCCAGCTCCTGTTCAAATAGGAGAGTTCGGTCCAGCATGTCTTAATACGTCTTCGATTTTAAAGTTACAAGTTGCCTCTGAATTGTATCATTAAATCCTTACAGAAATTTTTTCGCATTTCTTATTTCATCATGCACCATATAAGGAGTATAGTATGATAACTCCATAAATTTGGCGTCATATTCATTTACGGTCCACTTCCCTTGCTGTAGACGGGCAAACTCATCTTCCTTTTGCTCCCTTAGAGTCATAGGAAAGTACTTGTCCATTAAGGCCTCCACAAACATGTCCTATGAGATCTCCTCATCTTCCAAGCCCATGGCTCTTTTCCTCATCGACCACCAATGGTCAGCCTCGCCTTCAAGCTTGTAAGTAGTGAATGTCACCTTGTCCTCTTCCAGATATCGAATCAGCACAACTTTCGCAATCCTTTCCATCCAAATTTTAGCCTTGGTGGGATCGAGGTTGCCCATAAACTTCGGCACTCTTTCATTAGTAAATTGATCATAAGCCGTCATTTCTAGCTATACAGGGGCTGGGATGGGCTCCAGATTATATGGACCTCAAGCCATCAACTCTATGACAACTGCCATTCTTGCCATAATGTTCAAGTACTCTTCCTCATGATTGGGGCATGAGCTTGGTCTTGTGTTTCCTCCTTATCCTATAATTTCTTAATCCTATCACAAAATATAAACCAGATTAGAGCCTTCAACTAATATTAGTCAAATTCCATCCTCAAACCAATTAAGGCATCTCCCTATAATTTTTTCTGATACTACTTCAACTTTCCATGTCCTAAATCCCGATCCTATAATCAATTATTAATTAATCAATAACTATTTAATAATATTTGAATATAAATTTTACGTCAATATCTTAACCAACCATAATAAAATAAATTAAATTAAATAGTACATATGACTCAAGATATGTGCCAAGTCAATATATGGGTTCGACACCGACCCAAACCGCAATATCACACTTTATATAAAGAGTGATGCCTATCCAATATATAATTAGAGTACACAAACTGTGAAAATATAAATCATAACATATTATGATATCTGATAACTAATCATCTAACACCCAACATCCCGAAATAATCATAAGACCACAATAAATTACTTAATCGAGATTTAATCAACAATTGTTAACCGCTGGACACCTTGCATTTTTACATTCTCAATCACAAATAATAATATTGAAACGACTGACATTCAACTTAGCAAGTACAACTATGTCCAAATAACATATCTATTAATTACTATCATCCGAAACCAAAATTAAAGCTAAAATGATAACATTAAATGTATTAACTATTATCCGAAAACATTAAAAAGAACAAAATCTACAAAATTTTAATCTAAACTCTTTATAACTGCCTAATTCTTCATTCCTACTCACCTGGTAAGAATCTCTATATCTCATTCGAAGAGGTTAATAAAATAGTAAGGCGTAAACCAAGAAATCAATAAGACATATATTATAATAATAAAATATATATCTTTGTATTGAAAACATATCAGAATGATCAATATATCAGATTTCAATAATATGCTATAAAATTTCATAACAATTATATAAATTAGCTTATGCAAAATTTTTAGGTTCATCTTATTATGTTCTTACTTAATTTATGTCATTAAATTATGCTTTAAATTTAATTTTTTTATAGGGATCCGAGTTAGTAGGCCTTACCAATTAAAAAAATGAACAATCAAAACTCGAGTTATATTTGTTTCTACATAACTAAAGGTGTATGCTACTATTCAAGACCCATAGGTGGGTTGCCTGCATATAACTCTATAGATGGGGCTAAATACTGCTTCTCACTTACGGATGATAAATTATAATATCGATATACTATTATAATATGTTAAGGCATGTCATCATATACTATCCGCTAAATCATAACAATGGTCCAATAATTACTTTTAGAAAAACTTTACACTTTTCTTTTTAATTCATAATTGTCTCATTATTGAAGAAAATGTCTATATTTTATGACATAATTATAGAGTTTTTTACATAATCTTGTAATTTCTTAACTTAAAACACTTATATTCTTTGTAGAAAATTCAGTTATGATGAATTATGAAACTTGGTATACTAATTCAGTATAAAATTATAGCAAAAGATGCAGAAATTAGCTTCATAAATTTTCATAACAGTTTATTAAATATGCAGAAAAGTTGTACATTTTTTAAAAAATATTTTAAGCATACAAATTACAATTTTCAAATATGAAAGAGTGGACTCTTCACAAAATTAAGCTTGCATAAGTATTAAACTACGATTCCATAACGTACATGAAGAGATATTGCAAAATTTAGCACATATAAACTTATACTTCAATTTATGCATAAAGTTTTTTATAATTTTGCTACAAAATGATGAGAATTTAACATACATGCTCAACATAAACATTACACTTTAAATTCATATCATATATGAGTATTTGAATAAGAAAATACTCAAAAAATTTAAAAATATGAGCAATAATAGAAGAAAAAATTTAGAATGCACTTATCTTCACTTAATTTTTACCAAATATAGTTTGAATTAACTTAATTTACACTTCTATGGATTTCTCTCTTTTATCTCATTATCTGCTTCTCTCTCTACTCTTAAATTGTATGTATAAATGACAGAAAATGAGTCGGAGGGTACATTATATACAGAGTGGTACTCATGTGCATATTAGGCGCCATACTACTTGTCTATCGTAGTCAAGTGCGGTTTAGGCATACCTCGAGTGGCCACATTTTGCCAACAATCACTTGAATAGCCCTTAGACGAGCCTCAAGACTAACCCCAAGACTTTTTACACTCGGGTGCTGGTTAGGCCTCCATCGAGCGTCAAGTTATCCGATCTAATTTTGACTCTTAATTTAATTTTTATTATCATTTAATCTTAATTTTTATTATATCAGCTTAATTAATTATAATTATCATAAATTAAAGACTTGAGTCTTATAAAGAAGGAGAAAAGAATAGGTATTTTGAAATATCCTTTGGTTATATTTGTAAGGTTAGAAGTTGAGGTAAGTATCCTTACACCCTATTGTTAATTTATTTTAATTTTTATTTAATTTTACCTACATTTTGTAGTTTTAGTACACATATATGATATTTTTACTTACCACACTTTGTCTACTCATGTATGCATGAGATTTATCGGAACATTTGAGATTTTGTTTCGATTTTACTAATATTTGAGGATTTTATTTTATTTTATGAACAATAGATAAATATTTTGATATATTTTATTTATATAAAAGTATGTTTGTAAAGAAAAGGTTATGAAAACTTTCATATGTGCCTTACACGTGGTATCCATGCAATGTGCTTTGGGTCGAGTTTTATCTTTGTATATTTGATTTGACATGTATACCTTTTTCAAATGAATAGTTTTGTGATTGATCTTTTCCAGTGAAAGCTTGATACATTTTTCGCCAAATAGGAAAACCTTTGAATTTGTGATATAGATACTCTATTCGGTTTATATTTTTACGAGAATTATTATAAGAAATTAAATAAAATTAATATATTCGAACATCTTAATATATTTAAACAGATTTGATAATTTCACCTATCATCCACGAATGGTAAAAAAAATAGCATTTATCGCTGTCCATAGGAAAGAATACGTAGACGACCTATCTACGGGTCTAAATAGTAATTATGGTTTAAGGTTATCGAAAATACAGATAACCGTTCGCCAAAGTCAATCTTTTGATCTTTGGTCATTGATTTAAGTATGTTTTAAATTTTTGATATGGTTTACCTGCATTGATTTAGATAATGAGATTTCGATTGAGATTCGCAAATTTCTCCCACAATTAAAATTCGGTTAGTTTCATGTGTTTGAAACATTTGGCCATCATTTTTTGGATTATAGTTCTGAGTAAGAGGTAACATTTGGACTTTCGTTGATGTGATATTGTAGACATTTGAATTTTAGCTTTTATGAGTTTTGTATATTTTTATTGATCTTTATTTTGATTATAGATGCATTTGTTTTATATATTATATATTGGTATTTACTGAATATTTAACTCATATTTTTATTATTTCTTATCTTTTCGAATTAGATGGCTACAGGTATCTTGTAGGGACTTTGGATGAAACATTTGGCCTTCATTTTTTGGATTATAGTTATGAGTAAGATGTAACATTTGGACTTTCGTTGATGTGATATTATAGACATTTGGATTTTAGCTTTTAAGAGTTTTGTATATTTTTATCGATCTTTATTTTGATTATGGATACATTTGTTTTATATATTATATATTGGTACTTACTTAATATTTAACTCACATTTTTATTATTTCTTATCTTTTCAAATTAGATGGCTAGAGGTATCTTGTAGGGACTTTGGATGAAACATTTGGCCTTCATTTTTTGGATTATAGTTATGAGTAAGAGTTAGCATTTGGACTTTCGTTGATGTGATATTGTAGACATTTAGATTTTAGCTTTTATGAGTTTTGTATATTTTTATCGATCTTTATTTTGATTATGGATGCATTTTTTTTATATATTATATATTGGTACTAACTGAATATTCAACTCACATTTTTATTATTTCTTATCTTTTTTAATTAGATGGCTACAGGTATCTTGTAGGGACTTTGGATATGATCGCTAGTAGAAACTTGGCCTATCTTTTATGAGTATTAGTTTTATAGTTGGATTATCTTTATATATGTTGTTATTTATATATGTGATCGCTATGGAATTAGGATTTAGATCATTTGTTTTTTGTCATTTTGTTTGTGTTGAATTGGTGGCTGGTTGTACAATCATTTTGTCACTTTTTCATTATGAGTTTTCGAGCAGGTTATTACTATTTATTTGTTAGGACGAGCAGTTCAAAGAAATTCTATGGAAGATTGACATTATTATCGTTTATTATCATTATTAATGCCAAGGTTGTGTCGATATTTGGTCAAGTTATACCCGAATTTGAGTATTATGTTGGATGTAGTCCTTAATTGGAATTTCATTTTGTGATTTGAATGATTCATGTGTTTGTATAGATTTTGGCTTTTTTTATCATTAATATTTAGCTTTTGTATAATTTATTAGAAAAATAATGTTATCAATATTTTAGATTTTTGATCATAATATAATCTTATTGTGCTTTATTTTGTATATATTTACATATAAAAATATGTATGCCTTACTAAAAGTTAGGTCATTATTCCCTATATTTTTTTTAACTTTTATGATCAATGGGTTCGAATTATTTTACTGACAGTTTGGATCGAGAAAATATTGTTCATAAATTAGTTTTAAGGTGCTAAAACGATTTAATGTTCTATTGTAATTTAGTTGTTCAATATATTAACTTTAACTTTTTAGTTATTTTGGCTTATATTGTATCCGGTCAATGATTATGATAAAAATGTATATATTTAAACTGTATTTTTGATTAAATTTATGGTTTGATATTCTAATATTAATTAAAATATTTTTTTTTCTTATAATTTAATGTCAGACAATGGTCAATGTTCAAAGCCACTTTCAGCTGTGTCTTTTGGATCTTGTGATTGTGTGATTATTATATTATATTTAGATCATTTAACTGTATTTGATATAAGTTTGCGTCTCAATGTCGATTTGAGTTTAAGTTAGTTGAATAAAGAATTAATTTTTGGATATATTTAAATATCATAATTAAGATAGGTATGAATTAATGAATAAGTTGATTTAGATTTTCGAGTTGGGTGTAGAATTGTATTAGGCATGGTTTCCAATTGAACCATGCAGATACCAGAGTAGCATATTTTGGATTGACCTTAATTGGTGGTGAGAATATCATTCAACGAAGTTGAGTTTAATTCTTGTATACCACAGATAGCGTGGCATCATGAAATCATAGAGTTAATTGCTTATTAAACTGGCGAGTATAGGTACATTGTGAATATTATCCAACCATTGGCGGGCACGTCAACATTGGCTCATAATGACAGAATATGGTATGAAATGATTGTTGTAATAGCTCACATGGTTGAAACCTCTTTGAGATAAGTCCCAAGGAATATACTTTCTTGTTGAGAATCAGATTCAACGAAATTCCAATTGCATTCATGATATTCAGTTTCGGAAACATAGATATTTACTAATGGTATTGCCTTTTTTTCAATTATATCATTGATTCTGATATTATTAGTTATATAACTTGTTGAGTAATTAGGTCACCATTATATTTTTCTTTGTTGAGAGTAGAACACATTAGTGTTATACTAGCGAAGTACATATTACTACTATGTGATTTCAGATCGAGAGATATTTTTCTAATGTAGAAATATCATATCGAGTGATGGGAGTTTTTTTTAGTTTTGATAGATGATGGATAGTATGTCAAAATTGTATTTTCTTTTATTCTATAAATATTTATGCACTCTCTTGTTATGAAGAGTTTAATATTCATGAGAGATATTTAATTCATAATAGATTTATATTAAATATTTATAGTTTGACTTATTTGTGGCACACTCATTTGTAGATTATCCAACATTAAATAATTATTATTTTTAGTGTATAAAACCTAAAAATTTCCATTAATAAATGGACAAAAACCTTATCATGTATAGTTTATAGAGTTTTTTAAAAAAAAATTTAAAATTGATGCGTCATGGATCCGAACTTCGAACAGATTCGGACTGATTCGCTTGTTGTGATTCCGGCTCCGTTCACTAAGTTTGGACCCTGCACACTATTAAAAAGAACATAAGGTCAGTGTGTCGGTAAAAAATTGTACAACCGAAAATACTCTGATGCTTACGTTAGTAAACAGCCTTCGAAATATGAGGTCACAAAAAACTGAGGATTGAGAGAGAGAGAGAGAATAGGAGCGTGTATCTCCAGATGAAAGAGAGGCGAAAACCGTCTTGAACCTAGAGGGTGGGGAGGCAGCAAACGCTGTCAGAAGCGCGTTGTATGCCTTAGGTTTATTCCGAATTTCAGCAGAGAATCAAGGATCGTCTCTCTGTGAGTGTTCGAGTCCTTTTGCCTATCAAGGTTTTTGTGTATAACAGTTTACGAACGTTTGCGTAATCGAAAGCGTGCGTAACTGAAAGCGTGCCATGAATGAGAATTCAATGGCTTATTTATAATTGAGATGTTGATCTTCCTCCTTTGGAAGGAGGGATCTCCTGCGTGATTCATGGCTGGCCTGCCTTTAAAGGCTGAGGCCAGTTGCCAAATGGATTGAGATAGTTTCCTTTCATGGCGGGTAGAGGATTTCCAAATCGTTCACTTTCATTATGCGGATATTATCATTGGAGAGTCCCAGTTGGCAGGAAATTGGAAAAATCTGGCGCCTTCCTTATGGGAAAGGCGCTGACTTTGTTAATGCCCATTTACGAACCAACTGGAACCGTGGAAGTGGCCGGGAAAGCCGTTGCTAGTCGCCTGATGGATCGTGGGCCTGAATGCACCAAGCCCATTACTGTAGAAAAATCTCTTTTGGGCTCAATGTGCAATACGCAGACCGTCAATATTTGAGTTGACCACCTGTGTGCGCGTTGACCATTCTCAGCCTTTCAGCTCTTGGGCCTGTTCTCTAACTGGGCCGTTAAAGTGTTGACAGTCCTCCTTGGGCTTCCATTGACTTTGGACCAACCCATTTTTGATATATCCATCACTAGCCCCTCATGCCGGTGGCCAAAATTCTAGCCACTGGTATGTTCGTGATGGGATGCCCCTTATTGCCCTTTGGTGTTTTAGGATCCCGTAGAACTTTATGAAAGACGTGGAGGAGAGTTTGACGAAAACTGTTGACCGTCTTGGTTAGTTTCGGAGAAAAAATATTGACCAGAATAGTTGACCGTCTGGGTCAATTCCGGAGGACAATGTTAATCAAAATTGTTGACCACCTCGGTCAATTTCGGAGAACAATATTGACCGAATTTGTTGATCATTTTGGTGAGTTCCGGAGAAGATTTCTGCCAAACCTGATGGACGCGTGGCCACCAGCCGGTTTGTAGGTCAGAAAGTGGACACGTGTCTCCCTTTGGTTGGACGAATATCCTGGCCATTAATGCGTAAGAGATCCGCCTTTTGAAGAGCCAAGTAGGGAGGCGACACGTGATAGGACTGACGGTGTCCTTAATGATGGGTTTTGATGCATGCTTGGCGTTTAAGTTTTCCTTCCACACTTAGAAAATCCTTTACACCTTCAAGCATTTGTCTTCTTCATTCCCAACTTTCAAAAATCCTAGTTCTTCGTGTAAACAATGGCATCCGTCGCAGACATCGCCTCCGTTCTGAGAGAGAGTGACGTAAAAGCGTTGTGTGTTGAGTTTAACGTTTCAAAGAAAATCGGGTGGAGAGTTGCGAGAATAAACGACAGAGCATTTGCTCCACCGGAGGGGCATATCATAGTTTACGAGGCCCACCTGAGGAGCGGCCTCCGTCTCCTGTTACCGATGATCTGCAGCCCGTTCTGCGAACCCTTCGAATCCCAATCACCTAACTCCACGCCAACGCTATACGGTATCTCTGTACCATGTGCATTTTCTTCGAAAGCGTGGTAAAAAGTTTAGGATGTCGATGGTGAGGGTCCAGTTCAAAATAAACCAGAGGGAGAGTGGATATCTCTCGTCCCCCATCCTGACCTAAAAATAAACAAGGCCATATACGACTCGTTGAAAAACTAAAAGAACCGATTCTTTTTCGTGAGTGTGGGAGCGACCTGGCCCCTTGTAAAGGACTGGGGCCAGGTTCTAGAGGCATATGCAGGGACGCCATTTGTGACGAAGACGGCGACCCTGGGATGGTTGACGGAGTCGATCAAGGAGAACCCTGATGAGTTCAAACGGAAGTTCTTAGTTTCTCGGGAAGAGGCCAAGAAGGTGAACTGGGGACCGCCATCCCCGGTTCAAAAACCAACTCCTCCAGTGAGGATGATGAATCCGGAGGACTCCAAGAGCGTAATCATCCGCATGTGGTACACTGATGAAGGGTTTATTGGCCCTCTTCCTGAAAATGTACTGGAGACGCCCTCGTCGTCGTCATCCCGCGTTGATTACGTTGCTTCGTAATCTGCTACAGACTTGGTAGCACAGCGAGCCTGGAGAATACCCACGAGGACTGGTCGGCGGACTCAGGAGGAGTTATCTTGGCACAGCCTGTGCCACAAGTGGTTCATGGTGCTGTATTGACAGAGTCTTTTGAGGAGCCAGTTTGTGAGCTAGCAGTGGATGCACGGGAGCCGCACGTTAGCTCTCTAGTCGCGCTGACGTTTGCTGTGGAGCCAACAGTGGAGCTCGATTCTCTCGTAGCTGCTTCAGAGTGTGCAATTAAGGAGCCTGTAGCTGCCGTGGGCGAGACTGATGAGCTCTTGGAGTGCATTCTGGAGGAGTTAGCTATGAGCTCAGCTCGAGAGGACGCTCCTTGTCCACCGCCACCTTGGTCGGGTCTAGAGGTTAAGCCTGAGAGGCCCGCAAGGAGATTTTGTCAGGTATGATTCATGTGATGGCTTCCTCATACTTTCTCCTTTCTCATATTTATAACTTACACTTTATTTTCTCTCTTGTGCAGTCGAGGAAGCTAATTTCTGCCATCTCTAAGGAGGTGGCATAGCGTGACCAGGCGATTGCGGATAGGGAGGCGGAGATCGTGTGACTGGATGCCAGACTAGCCGCTTCGGGAGGGGAGCATCGTGAGGAGATTGCTGCCCTCGAGGCTGCCCTTGTAGGTATAAAAATGAAAAACGTCTAGCTGAAGGCTGAGGTTGCTCGCTTAAAAGGGGAAGATGAACGAGGCAAAGCACGCCTCAAATGGCTTGCTGAGCGAGTTGCAACCTTAGAGAACGATCTGAGTCTCCGGATCTGTCCCCACGAGGTCGAGGACATGATGCATGCACGGCTGTTGGAGGGGATCAACGTCGGTCGGCATGTTACGCGGTTGATTGATCCTGATTTTTCAGTTGAATTCATCAATCTGTCCAACAGAGCGATGATACACAAAGATGACCTGGTGGGGGAGCCCTAGGACAGCCAGAGGTGGCCGCCGCATCCGTAGCCTTTTGTACCTTTTTCTTTTTGTACTTATGTAAATTGTAATACATTCAAAGCAATAAAGAATGGAGATTCTTTTAATTTTGTGTCCATTAGCTTTTACTGCTCTTGTGTTTGTATGGTTTGTTGCATTGGGTGGCCAACTTGTTTGGCCGGCAACCGTTGTTGGGTCACCTAAGAAACGAAGTCCTTAGGCTAGGCAGGTGGTTTCGTTACCGAGCCTTATGGTGCTGTCCTAGTGATGACTTGGACAGCCAGCGTTGGAGAAGAATGCTTCTCGCTGCTGATTGATCACGCTAACTCCTCGCAGAGGAGGTCGTTACGTGAGACGGCCAACCTAGTTGGTTGGCTGCCTAAGGAGGGAAGTCCTTAAGCGAAGCAGATGGTTGTGTGAACCAACTTAGTGGCGCTGTACAAGTAATGACTTGGGCTACCAACGTTGGAGAATAACGCTTCTCCCTTCAACCGTCGTTGATTGATCACGTTACCTCCTCGTAGAGGAGGTCGTTGTGTGTGCCGCGTAAGCCCCCTAATGTTTTGATCACTACTGGGCCACCTGGATGACCAGGGTTTAGATCGCTCCTGGGCGACCTAGATGACCAAGGTTTAGACCGCTCGTGGGCTACTTGGATGACCAGGGTTTAGACCACTCGTGGGCCATCTGGATGACCAGGATTTAGACCGCTCGTGGGCCACCTGGATGACCAGGGTTTAATGACAGGGTGAAAACCCTCCCGACTTAGAGGCAGTCTAGGTCGAATAACTAGCAAGATAAATAATGCATATGTACATAAAAGGTATGATAAGTAAACACTTATTTTTTGTAAATTAAAAACAAGCAAGCGAGTGCACATAAGGATACAAATACGTACCTGTGTCCGCTATTAGAAGTAGCGTTTGAGGTGGGTTGCATTCCACATTCATGGAACCAGTTTTTTGTCCTGGCTCTAGAGTTTGTATGCTCCATTTTGCAGGACGGCGGAGACGAGGAAAGGCTCTTCCCAATTAAGGGAGGGCTTATTGCGGCCAGCCAGCTTGCCCGTGGCTTTGATACCTCATAGGACCAGGTATCCTACATCGAATTATTGTGCCTTAATTTTTTTATTATAGTATTAGGCAACTCGATGTTGGTAGGCCGATGTTCATACTCTGGGAGCGTCACGGGCTTCCTCTAACAAGTCTAAGTGCTCCCTGATTTTTTGGAAGTTTGCCATTGGGTTAAAAGACTCAACCCTAAGACTTGAAAGCCCGATTTTGATTGGGATTCATGCCTCGGTCCCGTAACAGAGACTGAAGGGCGTCTCGCGAGTTGGTTCCTTTGGGGTTGTTCGATAAGACTAGAGAACAGAAGGGAGCTCGTAAGCCAAGAAGCCCCCTGCGTCCTCTAGCTTAGTTTTTAACCTGTGGAGTAGCGTACGGTTTGTGATATCCACATGTCCGTTGGTTTGGGGATATGCTACTGAAGTGTGGGCCAGCTTGATACTAATACTGGTGCAATACTTGGTGAAACATTTCCTCAAAAATTGATCCCCGTTGTCAGTCACAATGACCTCAGGGATGTCGAATCTACAGACGATGCCCTGGTGAAGGAACTCCAGGGCGTTATGCTCCGTGATCTTTGCCAGTGGGACAGCCTCGACCTATGTGACGAACCAGATTATTCTCCATTGAATAACCTCCGTCGCTGGCAACATAACCCTAAGCCCATAATTAAACTATAGACTTCTACAGAAAATCTGGCAGAGTTTCCTCTGCAACTGGACGAAAACTAAAAATACAACATGTATAAAAGACCCTGCAATAAGCACACATCTATCGAAGGCTTAATTCAAAGCCTACAACACGCCACACAGGATCTCAAAACACCGCCATATCATCCATCGCTCCAATACAGTACTCCTATATACTATACTGGATCTAGAAAGATGCCAACTAAATAGAACAAAACTCAAAATCCATAATACAGACGCGGAAGCCACTA
>JAOVVI020008716.1:0-10702 GCA_028571085.2 Nepenthes alata
AATTCATAATTTCTGATATGTGACGGTTAATTTATAAAAGAGTACTGTTAATGTTATGATTTATAACTGAGAAATTTACACGGAACCACACTGTTGAGTTTTTATGGATTTCTGGAGTATTCTGAAGGATTAATGATGAAATCTTTATTGATTTCTGAAATTTGATAACTTATGAGTTAAGAAAATGAGAGGAAAACTATTTTTGATACTATTAATTTGGACCCAAGATTGATATACGATCATGTGAGGTTCTCCGCATGTCTTACGACATTACGGTAGTAATCAGGGATAAATCTATCCATGGAGTTATACATGATCTGCCCTTCCTCGGAGCATTATTGGTACTAACTTTGGAGGTCAAAAATCCTCTGTTGGCTTTGAATTGTTTGCCCAAAAAGACAATCGGTCTCTGTTGTCGTTACTGTTCCTGGCCTTTGATTGTGTGGCGGAAACACAATCTATTTCCGATTATTCCCCCCCCTAGGCTAGTAGGGTATGCTAGTTGGGTCTCTAGGATATTAAATTAGAATATTTGAAGATACAAGTGGAATTTGGAACTGTTTATGAACCCCGATGCATTTTTAAGTAGAATCATGCTTTATTCTTATTTTCATGAACTGCTTCTGCTCTTCTGACATGATATTAACGTGATTTTTTATCCTAACATGATTTATAATTTTTGAGATTTGTTTATATAGAAATTATATTTTCCTTATAATTATTTACATATTTTTGCCCATCTGCACTTATACTCTGCATGAAAGCATAAATAATGATTTCTAAGACCTTTTCATATTGAATCATGCTTTTCTCGTGCTTTTATATATGTTCCTGTTCTTTGACAGTTTCTAGAACCTTCTGCATTATGTTCTGCTAATATTTTCGTAAACATTATCTTATCGCATTCATACTTTAAATGTAACTATATCTACCTTATTGCATTATGTTTTGCATGAAAGCATTATATTCTGCATGTTTTAGTACCTTGTTTGGTTTTGACTTACTATTTTATTTTTTCCCTCTAGATAAGGATATAGAGAAGATATTGAATGATCAGGCCTAGTTAGAGCTAGCAAGGAAGATTGGAGTCTTGGAGTTTCTAAAGACTTGGGATTGTGAAGATGTTATTGTAAATAACTGAATCTTAAAGGAGGATCATGTATAAATAGTTACAATATGTATTATATTATGTTAGAATTGTATTTATAATTTTACAAGTTTCTATTAAGGATATAGATACTTTCGCTATATGTTTTCTTGATTTTGTACAGGTCTTAAATAGCATCTCTTATATGTATCTGATTTAGTGGATATGATTATATTTGAGCCATGGATGAAAATGGAAAATTGGTGATCTTGTGTATGTGTGTTGTAGGTTGGAATGTGGAATTTAAATAGTTGCGTGTTTGTACAGGTTATAATATACAGGCTGTATATTTGAATTTTCGTCCAATTTTAAATAGACCTCTGCCAAAATTTTTGTAAAAATTAAAATATTTAAATTTATAAATTATATTCTGTATGTATATGACGAAGGGTCCTATGAAAATTAGGATCTGTTTTGTCATAAATGGTATCAGAGAAAATGAGATACCTTAGGAATGATCTGAATCGTATGTGCAAGCTTAGGAAATGATCCTGACTGGCCGAATAGGTACGGATAAACATAGACTGAATATGTTAGGTCAGACAATCCTAGGTGTTTGAGCTTGCATAAGTTAGGATTGACTTGAGTTAGGACTTACTGATTAAGCTGAACGATTAAATTGATTTACGGTGGCCTCAGGTCTAAGTTGATTGGTTTGAATTTTAGGCTTGAGTTTAAGATAATCTGATTTAAGGCCAGTATGATTGAGGATAGAAATGGACCGAGGCTTAGTGATTAAGCTGAATTAAAATAGGTTGAAGGATTGGATGGAACTATTTTGAGTTGAGTAAGGATAAGAGTGGTTTAGTTAATCAACTTAGGATTAATGATAAGTTGAGCTTGATGTATTTAAGAAAGTAATCAAAGTTCTTGATTATCCAGATAAAATTTAGCTTGCTAAGGTAAGGCAAGACTGATAGTGGGTTGCTTGGTGTCAATCCCTGAGGGGCAACCCTTGCCAAAAGGAATTATGAATTTCAATGTCCGGTTTGGGATTTGTGACTAAATTAATCTTGATGGAGTATTAAAATGATCTAGTTAGCAAATTACCCTAACTAAATCTATGATTTGAAAGGAATAATTTGAATTGTAATTAGGCTCACATATCAGATAGGTTGCAAAGGAAGTAATGGAGCTAATATGGTAGTGTTTACAAACCATGTAATGAGGTGTGTGCTAAATGTAGATGGCATATTAGGCCATACCTGGAAGTCATTGGGTGGATAAGGAAATTAGAAGAAACAGTTAAAGAAAAATAGGCCAATCTGATTGATGAATAAAGTTATTGAGGTTGTGCCGAGACTAGAAATAATCTTTGAGGATTCAAGTACAGTCGATGAGGATATTTTGTGAACTTTGAAATAATCAAAAGTTAATGATTTGATGATTTGGAGTTTCTAAGATGGAGATATCCGTAAGAAAGGTAAAGGGTGACCATGAACCAGATTAAAATATGAAAGGAAAATCCTTATGATTTTGCTTGAGGATTGATTGAACGGTATGGTCCCTGGATTTTAATCAGATTTTTTGTGAAAATTGAGTGGTCTGACTGGAATGAATAAATTGGTTTGACAATGAAATATTAAGTTGCTTAATGTTGAAGTTTTGTTGGTAACCGGAAATTGTGACAAGTAGTTAGATTAGTATTCGACTAGAAGAAGGAATATTTGATCCACTTTGTCGGTATAACGAATAAGTGGACTAATGATCTAGAAATCGATTTTTGGGTAATGTGAATCCTTTTGAAGTTGAAAAGGTACTCAAAGATGTTGACATAAATTATAATTTAGAAGATACATTACCCTTTAATTAGGTTGTGAATTCTATGTAAGAAGCAATGCCAATCGAATCAAGGATATGTGCTAAGCCTAATTAGAAAATTGGATTGCCCTATGAAAGTTTTGAGGGTATGTATTTACAGGAATAGAATCTAGCCGGTTTGTTTTAATGGGCGATTTGAAGACGGATCAAACTTGACTTAGTCTCTAAGGATTTGGGTAAGATTGAAGGAGCATCGGTTAGACACTAATAAAGATACTTTGGAACCTCCGAAAAGTAGGATTTAACTAATGGACTAAGAAGTTGGCATAAATGATAATACCTTTAAGAAAGATTTGGATTATGTCATCCTGCATCAATAAATAATCACCCACAAGCAAAGTGAGGGAGATGTTCATGAGGTGAAATTGCTCCACTTGTAATAAACATTTTGTGATGAAACTTTTGAGGATTTAGAGATAATTCCTTATAAGAAATTAAAGGCTTGTGAACCTAAAAGTTGAAGGCTATAATAGGTAGATCTTGGAATGATTCAGGGAGAGTGAATATTGAGATCAATAGCCAATATCGGAAATTTCCATTTGGTAATATGTGAAATTGTTTTAGAGATAATTCTGAATCTAATAATCTCAAGGATTAAAAGTATTTATGTTATGACAGAAAGGCAACCTTAGGAGATCACGAGTGAAGTAATCTGTTTAAGGATTATAATGATAGACTTTAATATTGTTAAGGAAAACTCTAGGATTATGCTTTCCTGCATCGCTTGTGGATCGATGTCCTTGGGTTAAGTGGAAAAAGAAATCCCTGGTTAGAGTTACCCTTCAATGGTTTGAATTTAACCGTTGGAAGTTTCTGTTTTGGAAATTGTGGATTTTGTCATACGAGATAGTTTTGTCTATTATGACGAAAGTCAACCTTGAGATTTTGTAAGCGTATAGACTATCTAAGGGCTATGTAAATGAACTTCAGTATTTTGAGGAAGAACAAAAAAGAAAATTATGGGTAGACTTATTTGCTTGGGAAAAACGGAATGTGACGTCTCTAAGTTGGGGAAAGCAAAATCGTATCAGAAATGTGGGAGATATGAAGTTGAAAATAGGAAGCCCTTGTGATTCCATATTAGAACAACCCACTAATCATGATTATAGAGGATGTGGTCAGGATGAATCAATGGGCTTATCGATATGCCAACAAGATCTAAAATTTCTCGGGGCAAAAGTTTTGAGATTCTGAGGTTGCAAATTGCTAAGGCCTTAAAATTTTAGGTAATGAATTAAAACTGTAATAAAATTATAATTACTATTACAGTTAGGACTCTTGTTCTATGGTGAATTGAGGATCTGTGATGATTATTTTGGTGTTATGGCAATCTAAAAATTAGTTTTGATCAAAGTTACTGCGTAAATTAGGTGTTCAAAATTAAATGTGTCTAATGAAAATGTCGATTTGAGGATATGCCAACGAAATGAAAAAAATGTAAAGTATCATGTTTTTGAAGTTTAATTATGGCCTGAAATTTATGTTGGGATTTTAGCTAAGCTTAGTAAAAGAATTGGAATGCTAGGTCGTGATAGTGATGATAAACTGTAATTGGACAACTCGGAGTTAAACTATTTAATCAGAGAGCGCAACGGAAATGTAGAGAACATGTATATCTTAAGATTTGAATTAAAGTTCAGAAGAAATGCTCAATCTTGATATTTTGCTCAAAGGAAGTAAGGTATTTTTCTTGTTTGAGGTTTAGAACCAAATCGGAAAAATAGTTAATGAATTGGGTTTGATGAATTTAGATGAGTATAGAATGAGTCAGGTACTAAAGATTTGGACAGTTTGGAGATTTAAGGTTTTTCAAGGTAACTACCTTAATCTGAGACTGATTTGGAGATGTTAGGAAGGTTTTTCTAAATTATAAGACTCGAGGATCGTTAAATTTTGAGGACAAAATTTCTGTAAGTGAGGGAGAGTGTGACGACTCGAGTTTCAAAATACGATAATTAGGGTAAAATTGAATTAATAATGATCAAGGATTTGGTTTAGAATGTTGGAAATTGAGTTCGGAAGTAGAAAGAGGAAGTTGGGCCCTATAAGGTATCGGTTTCCAAGATATGGTTAATATGGATGGTGAGGTTTTGGAATTCCAAAATATGGTAATTGGAAAGTAATTAAGTTGAGATAGGTGAATTGTGGTCAAAAGGTATGGGAGGAATCGGATTGAAAAGCCCAAAGTTTCGAAATTGGTAAATCGAGAACAGAAGTTGTAAACCGAGAAATGTTGATTTGTAAATAAGATTTTGGGCTTTAAATTATGATAATCATGGCCTACTAAGGTTATATAATCAAAATTAGGGTCCAAGGATGTGAGAAATTGGGTTAGAAGGGTCAAAACGGGTCCAGGATGAAAAAAACGCAACATTTTCTTGCTACAGGCTCGATTTGTGCCTGATGAGCGCCTGATGGCCGTAAGAGGCAAGGTGGGAGCGGAGTGTGTTACGAGGACGGTGCACGATGGGCACTCGAGCTCCCCATCGAGTGCAATTTTGCGCAAGTGACCGCTTGACTGGCACTCGAACGCCAGTCATGTGAAGCCTTACGTGCCATCTTTCCCTTTGATTTTTAAAGGGATTTGGGGGTTGGGGAGAGTAGAGGAATGACAGCAACATGAGAGGGAGAAGAGAGGAAGGAGAGGGAAGAGAAGAAAAGGGGAAAAATCTTCTGATTTACTCCGATCAAAGTAAGGATAACGGTAGATCGGGGTCAAGCAAGTATACTTCGGATGTTATATACCATTTTTTAGTGTTTTAATATTTCTATAACTGTATTTATGCTCCAAAATCTTGTTTCTCCATGTTCTGCATAAATAAAGCCTATTTTTATAAATTGTTCAGACAGATTTAATGTTTATCTATATGTATGACAATATATAGCTTTGATTTCATGAAAAATCATGTATTTGGTACTCGATTTATTATCAAAAGTTTGACTGAAACCTTAGATACAAAAATTAAGGATTTGGTGCTTTAAATCCATGGTTCTACATGTTCACTGTAAATTAACCGGATAGATTTTATGTTTATGCATGTGTTTGGTATTCGTTTTATGTTCAAAATATTTATCGAAATCCTAAGCATGAAAATGAAGGGATTTAATGTTTAAAATCCATAATTTCTGATATGTGACAGTCAATTTGTAAAGGACTACTGTTAATATTATGATTTATAACTAAGAAATTTACACGAAACTGCACTGTTAAGTTTCTGTAGATTTTTGGAGTATTCTGAAGGATTAAGGGTTAAATCGTTACTGATTTTTGAAATCTGATAAGTTATGAGTTAAGAAAATAAGAGGAAACTGTTTATGATACTGTTAATTATGACCCATGATTGATATACGGTCATGTGAGGTTCTCCGGCATGCCTTAGGATATTACGGTGATAATCGGGGATAATTTTATTTATGGAGTTATACGTGGTCTGCCCTTTCTCGGGACATTACTGGAACTGACTCTAGAGGTAAAAATCCTTCAGTGGTTTTGAATTGTGTGCTCAAAAAGACAATCGGTCCCTTTATCGTTACTGTTCCTAGCCTTTGATTGTGTGGCGGAAACACAATCTATTTCTGATTATTCGCCCCCTTAGCGAGTAGGGTACGCTAGTTGGGTCCCTAGGATATTAAACTCGAATAACTGAAGATACAAGTGGGACTTGGAACTGTTTATGAACCCCGATGCATGTTTAAGTAGAATCATGCTTTATTCTTATTTCCATGAACTGTTTATATTCTTCTGACCTGATATTAACGTGATTTTCTACCTTAGCATGATTTATGGTTTCCGAGACTTGTTTATATGGAAATTATGCTTTCCTTGAGATAATTGTACGCGTTTCTGCTCATCTGCGCTTATGCTCTGTATGAAAGCATAAATAATGATTTCTGAGACCTGTTCATGTTGAATCATACTTTTCTCATGCTTTTGTATATGTTCATATTATTTAACAATTTCTAGAACCGTCTGCATTATGTTCTGCTAATATTTCTGTAATCATTGTCTTATCGTATTTATACTTTAAATGTAACTGTATGTACTTTACTGCATTATGCTCTACATGAGAGTAATATATTCTGCATATTTTGTTATCTTGTTGGGTTTCGGCTTATTATTTTCATTTTTCTCGTCCAGATAAGGATATAGAGAAGATATTGGATGATCAGGCCTAACTAGAGCTAGCGAGGAAGATCTAGATTCTTTGAGTTTCTAAAGACTTGGGATTGTGAAGATGTTATTGTAAATATCTGAAACTTGAAGGAGGATCATGTATAAATAGTTATGATATGTTTTATATTCTGTCAGAATTGTATTTATGCTTCCGCAGGTTTCTGTTAAGGATATAGGTCCTTCTGCTATATGTTTTCTGAATTTTGTATAGGTCATAGATGATATCTCTTATATGTTTCTGATTTAGTGGATAGGATTATATTTGAGCAATGGATGGAAATGGAAAATCAGTGGTCCTGTGTAGGTGTGTTATAGGTTATAATGTGGTATTCGAATAGTTGCGTGCTTGTACAAGTTATAATATACAGTTGTATATTTGGGTTTCCGTCCAGTCTTAAATAGAACTCTGCTAAAATTTTTTACAGAAGTTAAACGATTTAAATTTATAAATTTTGTTCTATATGTGTCTGACGGAGGGTCTTATGGGAATCAGGATCCGTTTCGTCACACAACCTTTTCCTGATCAGAACATTGAATGACCGTAAATATTTTCTTCAGTCTCTGAATCCAAATATACACTTTTATCGAATCTGATTTTCCTAAAAATTCAGACGCCTTTTTCGCCGTAAATCTCTCATATGCCGTTAAACAAGATTCATTTGGGCCGGCTCTGGTGCAAGAACTAGAGCCATATGGCGTTGCTCTATCGATTCTAGTATTTTGGTCATCCTTCCTAACATGTTCAGATACTCAACTTCTCGGTCTTGGGGAGTCCTAGCACCTCCATGAGTATTTCTTCTTTCTCTTCTACTAGCCATACTATTTCCTATAGTCACAAACATTACAACATCAATTGACCTCAATTAATCAGATTAGAGGAAGGGGTTGAAATCATTCAATGCATTTCAAAATAAAATCCTTAAGGCCAAAACCTAAACATTCCATCTAATCCTAACTATTCATCGTACCTCAACTTAGAACAGATTAACCTAGATCTTTAAACCCAAAATCGATTAACATAGACCTAAAATCAATATCACTAAATTCTGACTTAATTCTGACCTAAGTCAGACAAACTAGGTATCTAAAACTATCCGATTAAACCTAATTATCTTATGGCTACATCTACTTATCTGATTAATTTTAATCAATCCTAAGCTTCCGCATACAATTTAGAGAGAACTTAGGGTATCTCTTTTCTTTCATACCAATTATAACGGAACGAATTATTTTTCTAAAATAATTTCCGTCAATAAACAAATAAATTGATGCCCAAATAAAATAATATAATATCTACAAAAAAATAGACAGAGTTTCCTCTGTAAAAGGGCTAAAAACTATGGGTAATAATATTCAAGTCTTAAATTATACAAAAACCCCAAACATTTATGGGTAAAACGGGACCGGGCACAGGTGAGCAGTGCCGTGCGGGAGTTAGGATTTTCGGAGAGCGAAATACCACTCAAAACTTAATATTTGAATATGAAACTAATATATTATCATATTTAGGTTAAGGGAAACACAATATATAAATATATTCGGATATCGGAATGAGGATACCTGAAGAAAACAGAATAAAAGTGCATGAAAATAAAAAAGGAGACTATGGGTGCACTTGCCTCGATCTGCTCTACGATTTCTCCAACTAGTTCAAAGCTGGAATCGAACCTGAAAGCCTCCCTTTCCTCCTTTTCTCCTTCATGCTAATCTCTCCCTCGTGTCGGCCTCCCGCGGCTGCAGCTGTTGCCGTTGCTCCAC
Source organism: Nepenthes alata (assembly GCA_028571085.2). Taxonomy (NCBI): domain Eukaryota; kingdom Viridiplantae; phylum Streptophyta; class Magnoliopsida; order Caryophyllales; family Nepenthaceae; genus Nepenthes; species Nepenthes alata. The sequence continues at coordinate 8,901 of JAOVVI020008716.1, forward strand.
CTCACTATGCCAGCTGGTCACCGTCGCGCGGCCGTTGCCGGCCTCCGCCGACCACCATGCGCTGCCTCCTCGGTGCAGCCCTCTTCTCTCTCTCTCCTCTTTCTCTCCCCCGAAACCCTCGCCCCCATTTCCTTCTGCTTCTATTTATTGTTATAGTAATATATATATCGTTTTCTTTTAATCCCAAAATTCAAATCGATACTCGAGCGATCGAAAGGGTGCACTCCGGGCACTAGCCTAACAATCCCAAATATTCTCTAAAATTTTAATAATATTTATTTAATTTTTTATCACACCCAAATTATTCAAAAATAAATAAATCTAATTAAATCAAATGAAAATATTCAGGATATCACATATTTCCCACTTATAAATATTTTGTCCTCGAAATTTGACAAACCTCAAGATAATTAAGAGAAATCCTTTCAGAGTTCTTCTTCACGATTCTATACCACATCAATGATCATAGACTTATCCTATGGGGCCTTATACAAATGAATTATCCTATTTTTCAATATCTTATGCTTCCTGTCCAATCTTGGGTTAGAACCTTATCATAAAATAAACTTCTAATCTCTAATTGCAGCTTAACTCTATCACGTGCTTATTTCAATAATCTTTAAATCATAGGAGATTTCATGACAACCCTCTAAACCTAGGCAACCCAAATTATATGGGCCAATCTCTAATTTAATTCAATACCTCGAACGAACCAATGAACTTCTACTTTATTTCATTCTAGGCCTCAAGAATGAACGATCACATGGAATCTTAATATGATTCTGGAATTTTTGGGCCATGGGCCCACAACGCATCAGCTGCGTTACTCTGATTGGCCAATCACTTGCACGCCCGTAACAACTTGCAAGTCTTATCCAAACACCCAAGTCATTTGCATTGTAACAATCCCAAAAGCAAAAATATAGCGTCCTGATATCAAATCATCGATACCAATGCTCATTTTTCTTAAAAGATGTTGAGATCCTTTCTTACATTCCTAAAGAAAAATGCCTGCTTCTACTATTGTGCGATCATTTCGTTCTTATGGCACAAATATTCGAATCCTTTATTAACAAACTTTGAAATCATTACCTATAAGTCCTCATGCAGGGACCTTGATTGCCAACTTCACGGCATAGGTGGAGTATTTTCGATCATCGACCTCTCCCCCACTTAATCCCATGGCATCCACCCAACATACAATGCAAGAAAGATCAAAATCCTAAATTCTCCTCAGAAGCACCATATTCTGCTATAATTCATTGGATCCATCAGGGATCCATCCAAATGACACGATTGATAAGTTATCCTTCATTCTTTGAGAATTACCCTTATGAATCTCATCCCAACAGATATTGAACACTTTCCAGCTAACTATCCCACGGACAGTGCAAACCCTCAAGGAATGCTTAATGGACATTTCTTCCTAATTTACTTAGACCTAAGAGAAACAAACATTTCTGCGACCTCAATCAGTCTTTCCCAAATGAGCCATCGCTCTGATCTTACAAAACATCATTCATGCTATCGAAGAAACTATACGTCCGACATAATATTATCCTTAATCAACTCATCTTCTTTATTAATTAAACACAAGACTATCGGCTTTTATAATCCATACAACCATCCTCAAACAGAGTTCATACATCTGCATAATCTCATAAGTTCCCTAATAAGGCCTTCACCAATTAATCCAAATGGCATCACCGGAATTCGTAATAGCCGAAACCTTATCCCGAATGCTGCCACGAGCACAATTCTCAACTATCCACAGGTAAACTCATCGATTCATCAAACTAACT
>JAOVVI020008717.1:0-14033 GCA_028571085.2 Nepenthes alata
GCCAACGGACAGGTGGAGGTCACAAACCGTACGCTACTCCACGGGTTAAAAACTAAGCTGGAGGACGCCGGGGGCTCCTTGGCTGACGAGCTCCCTTCCGTTCTCTTGTCTTATCGAACAACCCCAAAGGAACCAACACGCGAGACGCCCTTCAGTATCTGCTACGGGACTGAGGCGGTAATCCCGGTCGAAATTGGCCTTCCAAGTCTTAGGGTGGAGTCTTCGACCCACTGGCAAACTCCCAAAAAATTAGGAAGCACTTAGACTTATTAGAGGAAGCCCGCGACGCTGCCAGAGTATGGACAGCAGCCTACGGAATATAATTATATTCGACAATGCTCATGCCTACTTTAATCAAACTTTCCCATCCTTCTTTTAAAAAGAGGAAATTATTCATGAACCTCCGATGTTAACAATTGTCAACAAAATGGTGTGACCGAAATTAAAAACAGACATCTTCTTAATGTTATTGGAGCCTTCATTGTCCACAACCATGTTCCAAAGTCCTTTTAGGGGGGAGTTCTTCTCATGGCTACCTATCTTATCAATAAGTGCACTCTATGGTGGTAGGTAATGACAACCCCTTAACTACTATATTGAGATTTTTCCTTGACTTCTGAATCTCAAACAAGTTACCATTAATAGTGTTTGAGGGTACATCCTTTGTCCAAGACACAGCTGGAGCAAGCATGAACCGATAACGTGTATGCTTGTTGGATACTCAACTACAAAAGGGTGTATAGTGCTATTATCCTTCTACAAGGAAATTTTAACATGTTACATAATTTTATTTGGTATACTTTCCCAGCGGGGAATTTGGTGTGCAGATTATATACGAATTCTTGATTACTGTACAAGTTCAAATGTACAATTTGAAATTTCTTTTATTGCTCAAAAATCAAATGGATATTAAGAAAACGAACCTCCCTATTGGTCAAAGGTTGTTGGAGTAGGAGGCTGCATTGATGAACAAAAGAGTCCTCAATATTAGCCCATTTTTGCATTGTCTGTTGCATAGTCTACTGCATTTGGGTCATGAACTCGCCAAGTTGGGTCTTGCGAGTAGAGGTTTTTGAAGCCTTTGAAGCAACGGAAGTATTAGGAGAAGGAACTTAAAAGTGACAGAGTTGATATTGCTGTTGTTGCTAGGATATCCACTAGAGCTTGAAGAGCAATGGGAATTGAGGTTTATGCAGGTGGCATGGCTGGAGTAGTAACAGGTGGTGGTGGAGTCCATGGTAAATGCTTTGATACTTGTCTCACTGCTTGGTGTATGGCCTTCAAGTCTTTTAAATATGCTTGCATATATGTGAGAGTATACTAAGACGGATCGAACTCATTTCACCATTTCACTTTGAATTCGCAGACGATTCATAATGGATTGTAGTATGGTTGACGTATGAATGCCCAGGTCATAATCGATAGGGTTTCAATGTCAATATAGAAAGTAATTTTCTTAATATATGTGAATACATCTTTGCATAATTTTTCATAACACAGGTATGATTTCTGCAAAGTAGGTGGATAGATGGCTAGATAGTCCAAAATAAATCCACCATTCTGTGAAATAGTTTGGTGAAGTTTTGGACTTCTACTGTCAAATTTGATAAACCAAGAGTGGCTATAAGAACTTAGATAGAATACATTGTACCATGTATCCTTGTAATCTTAATAATTATTGTCAATAGAGCAGTAGTTGATGGAGAACATGGTTGTAGGAAGTCAGTTTTAACATAAAATGTACATGAATTAAAAGCATATATTTCATAAAAATTTCAAGAATGGGAATATAAAAGCATGCATGCAAAGTATAAACTCTTTAGCTACAAAAATATCACGTGTATGAGTATTTGAAATAATAATTGTTCATATAGATCAGAAAAATAGAAAGAGTGGCTTGGATGCACTTGCCTTGAGCTTAAAATCACCAAAGATCTCTTGAATCTCACCTAATTTCTCTTTCTCTAGCCTTCTCTCTCTCTCTCTCTCTCTCTTGCTCTCTTTTTCTTTCTCTCTCTTGTTTCTAAATTTCGTAGAAAATGTTTAAAATTAGCCAAAAGGGAGTGTAGGCCGCCTGCCTGGTGGGGCCGACTCCTCGATTGTAAATGGGAAACTTGACTCTACGAACTTGAGGAAAGGCTGCACAGGCGCTACGGAAAAAACTGTATGGTGCACGAGTGTCCGTTAGGCACGAACATTCTGTCTCAAATATGCATGTGTTTTTCCCATACGTACATCGAGTGCGGATATTCTACCTAAAATACGACAAGCATCCTAGAGGCATCACTCAAGCACATCCTTATTGTCCAAAATGTGCATATGTGTGCGTCAGGTGCCGGTAATGCTTCACTTGATTTGATATGACCCGTTTATAAAGTTGATTTTGACCCAAAACTCATTTGACTTTGATATTTTCATCAATTTGATTAAATTTATTGCCATTTAGAAAAGTAAACTTGAGATCCGTACCTTACATTTCTCCCCTCTTTATAAAATTTTATCCTCAATGTTTAACATACCTCAATATGGAAATAGATGTGGATATTTCTCCCAGATTTTATCTTCTCTGTCCCATGTGACTTCTTCATATGAATAATTTCTCCATAGAACCTTCATCGATGTAATCATCATGGTCCGAAGCACTTGATATTTTCTCCCCAAAATTTGAATCGGTTCTTTAATATACGATAAATCTTCATTAATCCTCAACGGTCTATAATCAATAATATGTGAGGGGTTGTGGGCACTTTATAAAGCATTGACACGTGCAAAACATTGTGAATATCCTCTAAATTTTGAGGTAAAGCTAACCTATATGCCACTTCGCCAATCTTTTTCAAAATTGTGAATGGTCCAATAATTCTTGACTTTAATTTTTCTTTAAGTACAAATTGAGAGACTCCCTTCTTTGGAGATTTCTTCAAAAATATGAAATCTCCAATGATGAAACTAGCTCCGTCCTTTTATGGTCAACATAGTTTTTCTAGTTGACTTTGAGCTTCTTTTAGTCGGTCTTGGATTAGCCAAATCTTTTCCGACATTTCTTGGATAACCTTAGGCCCCAAAGGTCTCTGATCTCCGATCTCTTCTCAATGAATTGGAGAGTGACACTTAAGCTTCAAATGGGGCCATGTCGATGCTTGATTATTATTATTGTATGTTAATAATAATATGCTTGATTATTATTATATGCTTGATTATTATATGTTAATTTGGCTAATGGAAAATAATCGTCATAATTGCCCCTCATCTCCAAAACAGAAGCACGTAACATGTCCTCCAAAATTTGGATTGTTCAATCCAACTGCTCATCCGTTTAGGGATGATAGGCTGTGCTATACTTTGAATTGGTATCCAACACCTGATGCAAACTTTCCAAAAAAAATTGAGACAAATCTTGGTTCTCAATTTGATACAATCGAAGCTGATATTGTATGATGTCTAACTACCTCATTATGTACAATTTCGCGAAACGGTCCCTAGAAAACGTCATTTCAATAGCAAGCCGATCAACGATCACCCAAATAGCATTATCATTTCTTGACGATCTCGGCAACCCAATCACATTGTCCATCCTTATGGTTTCCCACTTCCAGTTGGGTGTTAACATAGGCTGTAAAACACCCGGCAGTTTCTTATGCTCGACTTTCAATTGTTGATACATTAAACATCTTCCCACATAGGTTACAATTTCTTTTTTTATATTGCTCCACCAAAAGATCTTCTTTAAGTCTTGATACATGTTGTTAATTCCTAGGTGGACAGTGTATTTTCATCGATGAGCTTTGTTCATAATTTTTTTCTTCAATTCATTAATATTTGGTACGCGTATCTACTCTCAAAACCTCAAGACTTTATCTGCTCACACACTAAATTCTGCCCTTGACTCTTTGTTCAAGTCATTAGCGATGTCTCCTAAAAACGAATTATCCATTTGACCTTCTTTAATCTTCTCCAAAATTTTCAGTTATCCCTGAAAATAGGATAATATCAGCAGCGTACCTTGGAAATGACTTCTAATATCATATTCTTTCATGCAATCCAACATCTCTATCTCCTTTATCTTCAAGTGAGCCATAAGGTTCGTTGTTTGGTGGCTTAAGGCATCCGCTACCACGCTGGCCTTTTCTAGTTAATACTAGATCTCACAGTCATAATCTTTTTTTAAAATCCATCCACCTCATTTGCCTCATGTTTAGCTTCTTTTGAGAGAATAAGTACTTTCAACTTTTGTGATCTAAATACACTAACTAAAAATTTTTTCCTATAAAGGTAAAGTCACCAGATTTTTAAGGAGAATATTATTGCTGCCAATTCTAAATCATGAGTTGGATAATTGTTTTTATGCATTTTTAATTGCCTCGATCCATATGCAATCTTTCCATATTATATTAGGATACACCCCAATCGTCTTCGATACATCATAATAGACCACAAATCATCCGGATCTTTCTAGAATTGCTAAGATTGGGGTGCTTGTTAGGTGGTACTTTAGCTTCTGAAAGCTTCTCTTACATTCTTTAGTCCAAACAAATTCCACCAAATAGGCTTGACATCCGCTCCTCATCAAATGTCAAGTATGCAGTGCTGAAATCATGTAGGGGGATTGCTTTTATATTATTCCTTGAAAATAGAAGGGTTCATAAACCGGAATTGAAAAATGTATCCGTTTATGAAAACAATCCGCATTAACATGTTAACTCACTAATGAGTCCATGCCTAAAATTATATGAAAGTCATGCATATTTAACAAAACTAAATCTACCACGAATTCTAACCAATTGACCTAATTATACAATATTCATCACTAAAGATGATCCCACTGATGTTGACACTACTAATAAAAAATTATATTCCTTAGGGGCGACAATAAACGATGAACAAACTTGAGAGACACAAAAGAATGCGCTGACCTATAATCTTACAAAGATAATCTTTGAAGCCTATCCTGCTGTACAAAAGCTAAACTCCAATTAGTACTCATGACTATTGCAGCTCTTCTAGCTCTTCTTTAACAGCAACTGTCTTTAACCACTGCAGCTAATCCTTTTTGTATTTTTTCCCTCCATCATCAACTCACTTCACATTCTATTTAGTAGACCTGGAATTAATTCTTGGTATTCCAGGCACTTAATAATACAAACTAAAGTGTTTCTTTAATTCAAGATACACAAGTTCTGAAACTTTTACTTTACTTCTTTTTGTTATTGTGCTGCCCAATCGTATTCCCATGCACACCAAAAAATAAAGGAAAAAAAAAGAGAAAACCCCATCCACTCAGATTCCTGACTTTAACCACACCAAATTCAGCCAGAGGTGTTTATTTCAGGAGGGACATGGAATACTTATACTTTCATTGTTCACCACAAACACAACACAAATTGGACTCAACAGTAAAATGTCACAGGTATTCATGGCATCCACAGGTATTTTTGTTGCTACATTTTGTAACCGTGCATTTTATGCAGCTCAATCACAGTGTTCACTTCATGTGTCTTACTTTTTTACCACAACAAAGTGCTACTAATTACCTACAAATTCCACATCCACTTCATTGTTTTGCTGAGCTAGAAGCATCAACTAGTTTCATAGCATTCTAGAATCATCATAGCTTGCAAGTGTCAAGTGATCAACAAGTAAAAGATGCTTTTGGACCTCATGATAATGTTTCATATATGCATGTAAACTCACAATGGGATAAGCCAATTATCATCGGTTTTAGGATCCCTTATGATGCAGAAAGTGCAAGAAATATGTTGTATGGAAGAATTTATAGGGACTGCTGTCCAAACAATCTACAATTCTGCTTTTCTGATGCAGGCCCTCCTTGGTTATGTCAATCAGCTGTTAATCTTGAGTCACAGCTACATTTAATAGACCTCCTTTCTTCAGACATCAATACATCTTGCAGGTTATCCCTTTTCAAATTTTCGAGCTATATGGTTCCAATGTTACTTCAGTAGCCCAAAACAAAAATCAACACACACAATACCTCAACATTCCGCACCATAGTCAGTATGCAGAGGAGCAACATCAAGAGGATACATTCTATAACATGAAAGATAAGGCAGCCACATGTTCCAAACTGCCGCTTCTACAATTTAGATCAGATAATCAATATGCGCAAGTCTCGTTAACAGCCTTATTTCACCACCGATCTGCAGATCAACCCCAGCAACAACAAAATAACATTCAGATTGTTTCACACCAGCAACAATCAACAAGAAACAATACAACAAGTGACAATAATTGCTCATAGACACTTGCTATGATCACTTTGATTCAGCTTTTCAATTAGCATAAGCATATCCAGTTGATGAACTAATCCATTTTATGACGTCTCTGTATGAAAATCGGAAATGTGCGGTGTGGAAGAATTTAATAAGTTATCTATTTAGCATTGCTAGAACAACGATCATTTGAAATTTGATTGTGCATGCAAGTTGCTTTTACAGTAACGAAACAAAGGGCAGCCTAGCAGTTAGCTACCCATTTTCCTATGCCAAGAACCTGTGTTTAATTCCCACAAACGCATTTCTCTTCTGTTCCCCCCCCCCAATTTAAAAAGAAAAAAAATGTGTTGAAAACTTTAGTTTGTCTATTTCTAACTACCTCCCTCTTCCTTTGTGTCTAATGCAATTGGATGACTGGCTTGTACAACCTAAAGGAAATACTTTTTGACATGTGCGGTATAAGTTCTTCAGTTTGGGTGTATGACTTGGTGTGTGATGTGATTCATGTTTAGGTGGATGGAAAAGATGTTGGGAAGAGGGACTGACACCATGGGATTTGGGTAAGCCAACACCTATTCTTCAATATCTTCATCAGACAGGATCCCTTCCCATGGGCAGGGCTTTAGTCCCTGGTTGTGGCAGTGTAAGTTATTTTTGGTTTTTGCAGTTTCACTATTTATTTGTATCTCAGAAATTGTGGAAAATGATAATGAATGAAAAATTGGTCAAATTTAGCATTGTGGTCTACAGTTGATCCTATTTTGTGCCCATCAGGCATGCTCTTTCTAATGGACAAAATTTCATTCTAGTCAAAACTGGCCTTTGTGCTAGTGTAGTAGTAAAATGCTCTTTTTTTTTTTAAACTGAAATGCCAATTTTCTTTCTTGAAGAATGCGTGTGTATGCAAGCTCTGTAGGCCTTGGGTCAGATTGCATCCAGATGCTTGTTTCTTTTCTGCCTGTTGTGGCTACACTTCCCCTGCATTTGAATCTAGCAAATTTAAGGAAAAATAATGATAGATTTGTCTCCCCCCTCCCCCAAACAAAAAAAATTAAGGATATTTTGGTCATATTTTCCTTCAAATTGTCTTTTTTCCCAGGATTTCTGGTGGTGAGAGGATCTCGTCTGCAATGTAAATTTCTCTGCAGAAGAAATTTTTAGCTTTTGCATTAGTGTGCAACTAGTTTACTGGCTCCATTGATCATACTTCTCCTCTTTAGACCTATTTAGCTTGACTAAATACAATTTCGGATAATTGTTTAAATTACATGTAGATATAGCTTTATTAATGACTCACAACTATCTTGTATCCCTTTTCTTCCCTTATTGTTTTGACCTATTACTGATGGGTTCATTAAAGTGTCAGGCCTAAGCTTCTCTATTTCCTTCAACTTTCATAGTTTCTATAATTTGCATGCCACTTGATAATTGGGCTATGTTTCAATTTGCTTTATAAACACTTTGGATCACAAATCTTTTTAATGCAGCTACAGTAGAAAAGAGATGGTTGTTCCTAAAGGTTTTATTAGAAAAGGTTGAATCACATTCAATAATACTTAAAATAGCCACTTACCCAAAAAAAGGGGAAAAAACACTCAAAATAGCCTGTACGTTTTTGAAATTTCAAATTGCTCACAAGATAATGTTGTTCATGTGAATCTATAACACGATTTGTGGGTAAGGAAATGTCAAAGCTTGGAGGCCATGCACTACATTAAGGACAAAATTATCAGATCTCGGCTTTTGATGCTACTACACTGAGGCAACCTTTATATGATTTAGAAATTTTAAATAAAAATAGATGAAATATAAAGATTTCTGCTTCATGCTTAGGCTTTAAATGTTGTCTTGCTTGTTTCAGAGTATTCTTGCTTAGCTAAATGCACTTGAAAAGATAGCTAAGTGCAAGACGCTTGTAACTGACCCGTACATTGCAAAGATTCTATTTCCAACATGCAAATATAGGCTGATATTATAAATATTGGTCAATATGTATCCGTATTGAGTCATCTAATACATATATTTCCCGATACCACGATATATCATGATATATTACCATATCTGTAATATATCACAATATATCAGCTTATATATCGGTGATACAACCTTATCAGTTTAGGATTCTTAGGAATTTTTTTCCTTCCAATATATCCGATGCAGATATATGTTGTTCCATCATATTTGATACAAATATAATTGTGATCAATACCAATACCGATATTTTCATCCATTTCTCCATAGTCTGAACCCATAACTAACTGCTCGTGATAAGCAATGTTTCCATTGTACTAGCTCTTATCGTTATATTCTATAAATCCACTATTTCATACATGACAGGGTAATGATGTGGTAACATTGGCATGCCCAGAACGCTATGTTATTGGATTGGATTTATCTGATATTGCTATAAGAAAAGCAAGAGAGGTAAATTCCCCTTTTGTTTGGCTTTTTTCACTGTATGTTGGATTCATTATATCTCTTTTTTTATCTTCAGGCATGGTACATAAGTATTGTATTTTCCTGGTTCCCCTCATCTGTTTCTGCTAGCAATTGTTGCCTTTCAGCTGTCTCAATAATTGGTAGGGAACACATACACTGAATCAATTTAAATTTCCATAGTCTTTCCAGCAGTTAGCTGATTTCCATCGATCCTCCATTGTTAATACTCTTTGGATGATGCATTGAGTTGAAATTTATCTTCTTTGATCCTGCCCAAACTGGCATCCATAACAAATGACGGTTGAATGGTTTGGCCTGCTGAATGCAACAAGCTGCAGTGCAAGTGTCAGTGCCTAAATAGGTCTTGGCCTTACTTATCTTTCTGCCTTGTCTTATAATTGAATCATGAGATTGCTTTCATTGGCTAACCTTCATTTCAAAAATATTTGAACCTTTCTTTGAATTCAACCGATCTAGTTTTCTTATTACATTGAAATATCATTGAGAAGTGTCTTTTAGACTGGTTGTGACTTGTGTACTGTGAATCTCAAATTCTCTCTATTACAGGCTAGTACTTTGATGGGTTGAGTTATAATCTTCTTCTTTTTTTTCCCTTTTTTGTGTAAGAAGCTGTCCTTGTTGTCACCACAAGCAAATTATTGCTCTTTTCAAAAGGCAGACTTCTTCACTTGGCATCCTTCTGAGTTGTTTGATCTCATTATTGATTATACGTAAGTGGCCTACTTATTTTGTGTACTTTTATTTAAGAATTGTCATCTTTATGATCTGATGTGAGTAGCTGACTTTGCAGATTCTTTTGTGCCATTGAACCAAACATGAGATCATCTTGGGCAAGTCGTATGAGAGATCTCCTTAAATTGGATGGGGAACTCGTGACAATAATGTTTCCGGTCAATATCTTTAATTGCAATATACTCTTATGGGGTTTCTTGGTTCACTTGTTTACAGTTGTGAATGTTTACCATTTATGCCCGTGAAAAGCAGCTCTGGTAACCTTCCATTTCAGAGGTCTATAAGTTTAAACCAATTTCCGGTGTTTTTTTTTTTTTCAGATTGATGATCATTCTGGGGGACCTCCATACAAGACATCTGTGGCAGAGTAACTATCATGTTTATGTCCCCCACCTTTCTCACATAAATTTCAATTTTTTCTACAAAGGATTTTGTTACATTGATGCAGTTATGAAGATGTGCTGCATCCTATGGGTTTCCAGGCAATATTGATCAAGCATAATGAGCTTGCTGTTGAAAGACGCAAGGTAACCAAAATTTTTAACCAGTTGAGAGTGGTTAGGATTAGATTTGGTGCTCCCATGTGCTTGCGTGATTTCCTTCACGGATAGATTTTTCAAGTTCAGTGGTGTCTTCACTGCAAAATGTCTTTGCTATCCAATTTTTAATTTTCTCTTTATGTTTCTAGACAAATCTAATTGTCTACCAAGATAAGCGGATTGTCAAAAGGAAGATGATAGAAGACTGTTCAAACCGAAATATTGTTTACGGGATTATTCAGTTAGAACAGGCGGATTATTAGATAATCACTCAAGGGAACCGTTCTGTTAGATTAAATGGATTGCTGGATGGCAAAAGGAAAAGGACCTAGTCAAACAGGCAAGCTATCATGCCATGCAACGCTCGTTAAAGAGGACGGATTGTCAGTCCTACCAATTTGCCCAAGTTGTTATTGTTGACCAAAGTCTAGAGATACCAATGCCAACTACCAAAACCCATCACTAACTTACAACATTTGTTGTTTAATGGAGCTAGATATATTTTGTAGCAGGTTACTCTCAGGGTCATAAGTATGGCATATAAAGACGTCATTTACTTCAAACGGTTTTGAAGCTGAGTGGCGAGATTACAAATCAACTAATTATTTAGGAGACTATTGAATAACCATATTTAAACCTGTAAAGGGTGGAAACCGTCACTGGATTATCTCTAAGAGTAGGTCTACAAGGGCATCTGAGGATCTTGCAATTCATCTTCAGTTTTATGATCTTGTGCTATTGCTTCAAAACTTTCTAAGCTATAGCATCGCTCTTTCAGGAAATTATACATTCTATTGTCAAAATTCTTCCATGGTTAGGAGCTTGTCCTCCAGGTAACCTTTTACCTATAAAAATATCTAAAGGTAGGAGGTTCTCCTTGAGAGGCCTTTCTCCTCTCATTTCTCTTACTGATTTTCTAGCTTGACTAGTGTGATCATGAATTAAGTGAAGGTAAATCGGGGAGCGAATCTTGTTTCTTTGACCTCTTATTTCGGTTTGTGGTATGTTGGATTTGAATTATCAAGATCCATGAGCCTGACTCAGAATTGTTCAGGTCAAATTGAAATTCATGTTATGTATCATTAAAATCGTCTATGGGAACAAGTTGATAAATTTTCTGATAAAAACAAATTCACTATAAATTTGCTACAAAATTCATAAAAAACCACAAGGTGAACATAGAGAACCTGGGAAATTCTAACAATCCCAAAAATGCTCCGGTTGATGGAGCAAACGGAAACAATGTGAGTCACAGGGGCACTCATTCCCTAAAAAGCCATGATGTGAGTACATTGGCCGTATAATTAGAAGAGATCTCCTAGATGATAAAGGCACTCTACGAAGGAGTTGGAGGACAACCTCAGAAGGTTGAGTCCCAGCGTCCCTAGGCCTCTTCTACAGAAGGAGGTTGAAGAAGAAGGTGATTTCAAAAAAGACAGCCTAACAGTGAGCATCTCTTAAGAGTTGCTCAACCTAATGATGGAGCATTGCCTTCTTGGTTGGAGGGGTGACTCGGCAATAGAGATCTTGAGGCGGCTCCTAAATGTCATAATCTAAGATCTAGATGTGAGTCGAATCGCAAGACAGGCTGAGATGAGAGGAGGTATTGTGCAGCAACACTACCATTCTCATTCAATAGCTCTGATACCAAAGGTATCAGGAGGCCACACCGAGTCTGGGACTTGACGCCAAACCTCCTCCTCTAGGAAGGGTAGCCAGTTGCCTAACATGTGAGCAATGGCAACGTAAAAAAGAATAAGCAGAAATTGGCAGGGCACGAAGGGGAAGGACAATGGAGAAGATTAGTCAAATCAAATACAATTCCTGTGTAATATACCACTAGAGGATTAGGGTAGATTAGCAGTTAGGAGAGTTGCGCAAGGGAAAGAGGAGGAGCTGAGTAGAATTTCAGCAAAGAAGAGAGAATTCAGGAGGATTGAAGGCGAATTCCATTGGGAACTTCTATCATTCAAATTCATATCTGAATTATAATGGAAAAGACTTCTCATGGTGGATTAATGTCATGGTTGATAACTCACCTTGCTACCTCTGACAGCTTGTTACTAACATCTAACTATCTATGAGTCAGCAAAACTGTGCATATCCACACTGCAGGCATGTGGAAAGGAGTTGCTGATATTGCCTGTTAATTGCTGTCATCTAAGAGCCGTCCCTTATTTGGTTGCATCAATACCTATCTTATTGTAGAACGTGTTGTGACATCCTTCAAACGTTCCTTATTTGGATGCCTTGCTGAATGCCATGAGCACTCAGTGAAGCCGGGATATGAGCTAGACTCAGAGGAGGCGCCTAGTGCGATCTCCCTGTGCTGCAAAATAGTGACACCAGCGGGAATTGCAGGCGGAAAAGTAGGGTTAGGAGAAGCGGCAACTAGGGTTAATTGACCCAAATCCACCACCATAGCAGATTCCGCACATGTAGAGGAAATTGGGGTGGCAGACTCCAAAAGAGGCAACTAGAGCAGTGGGCTTTCTGAGAACTCAGCCCCAACAGATCGACTGGAGGATCCATAACAGGAGCAATGCTCTTAGAAGAAGTGGTTACTGGTACTGACGACAAAGGTAAGAATGAACAACACATGTTGGAAATTTACTGGAGAAGAGAAAACTGGAGATGAAAATCCAGTTGATCCTCCACTATGGTATCACTGGTGACAACCTCAATCTCCCTACTAAGAGAATCCCCTAAAGAAGTAACAGGAGAATCACAGGCTGTAAGAATTGTCCAAAATCCAGGCTCCACTTGGTGTCAGCCTCTTCCCCTTCCTAGAGGAAGGAGTAATCAGGACAGGAACTGAGTGGTGGCACCTCTTGCACTAGCATCTCAGCCAGCCCTCAAGAGCCGCCTCAGTCAAAATCTGACTCGTTTGTCTTACTACAACCATATTCCCTAGAATCAGATCGAGGTCAGATTGGCATAGGGACTTGTCTCTCTCCTGAGAAAACCTAAAAACATCCCTAACGGTTGCAGGGTAAGCTGGCTATTGTACTGCCAAGAAAACACGCACAATGCAACCAAATATGTCACCCTGTTGGGATGAAGTCACGCTACTGTATTCTCCAAAGTGTTGAGAATCTCGATGAATTCAGGAGTTATTGGGAACCACCAGCTGCCCTTCAGATGGGCATCATACGTAGTGATGAAATAATTCCTAGAACTAGAAGCCCTATCCTTCAAGGATGCCGAGACAAGATGAAATCTCAGGGAGTGCGGTGCTGGGTGTGGAAGATCCTCACCTCATTGGGTGAGAGAATGGATTGAATGTCATCAACCCCGTGGCCTGAAGTGCTAGCCAAGTGACAATATGCTATCATAGACGAGAGAGGAATTTAGAGTATGATAAGGTCTGACAAGATGGAGAAAGCATGAGTAGAGTGAGGTGGCATGTGGTCGCTTTATGGAAACTTGGGTTCCGACTTTCAGATTACCTGGAGGGCATTTTGGTGCTAAAGTAATCCAGAAAGACACCTAAAACACGCAACCAGTGTCCTCAACTCCCATCTGCTGTTACCCAACTTGAGATCAGGGTCCTGAATTAAAGGGTCTGACATCACGGTGACATGAATGACACAATCAAATCTGCCAAGTTGTTTAGATTCTGCCAAGTAGTTCTCCTGCTTTGGTTAAATCCCTGTGGGGCTAAATGTGATGCGAGTATAAGACGGGGAGAGCCCATCCCAAAAGACCGGTCTAGTATGAAGGAGAGCCCCCTAACTTATAAGTGGGAGGTTTTACCTCAAGCTTTCCAATGTGGGACTCGCATCATTCCTCACTCCTTCAACAGTCGCGGACCTTGGCGGCTGCACTCTGTGGCACTTTACTCGGTGGCTTTCACTCTGCTCCGGCACAGCGGCAGCAGGTAACCCTTTCCGGTTAGAACCCTCCTCAAGTAGCCCTCTCCGGGTCGGGGCTGGTCTCAATGAAAGCACCATTTGATGCGAGCATAAGTCAGGGGAAGAACCCATCCCAAAAGACCGGTCTAGTAGGAGGGAGAGCCCCCTAACTTATAAATTGGAGGTTTCGCCTCAAGCTTTCCAATGTGGGACTC
>JAOVVI020008718.1:0-14033 GCA_028571085.2 Nepenthes alata
TCTATCAAATAATCTAATGAGCGGTTACCTTGAAGTGAATTAAGGCAAAAAGGTTACCAAACGTGAATCATCAATACTGATCGTGTAGTTTTTTTAAAAAAAAAATTGAACAATTAACATTCTTACATTTGATCCATATTTTAATTAATATAATAATCAAAACTCATCAATCCTCAATCTTAAGAAATAAATACATAAATTATGGCGATAAGTCATTTATTAATGAGTAGTATCTTCAATATATTACAATATATTATATTTCTCAAGATATATTCAAATATGATAACGTTACTTTATGAATAAATCTTATATTTATTCATTGTCCAATAATTGATAATTTTTTTAAAATGATCAACAAATGTGTATACAAAATTTTAAGAAATATTATAAACTAATAGAAATTTTATTAAATATCATTGTCTATACAATAAAAATCATATAATGGGACTTAATCTCATACTAATTACATGATCCTTAAATCTCAATAGTGACATGCTTTCATCAAAGAATCAACGATTATCAATTCAGTGCTAATATACTCAATAGTAATGTCTTTTACTTTTATCGTTCCTTTATAGTTAAAAATTGAATATCGATATGTTTATTTCGATTGTTATTTTTATTATTTTTAGTAAGAAAAATAGCAGTTAAATTATCGTAATATATTTTCAATGGTCTTGAGATGAAATCTATCACTCTAAACCCAGACATAAAATTTCTCATGCATACATCATATTTTGTAGCATCAAAATAAGTAACGAATTTGGCTTTCATGGTGAAAAAATAGCAATCAGAGTCTATTTTGTATTCCGTTAAGATATAGCTCCACTGGTAAACATAAAAATATAACCTGATATTGATTTACGTAAATCAACATATCCAGCGAAATCTGAATCGGAGTATCTCAATACTTTCAGATTGTCGGTCCATCTATATATAAGTATAAAATTTTTGGTACCTTGGAGATATCTCATTATTTTCTTAATAACTTTTCAGTGATCCATTTCTAAATTATTTTAAAATTTTTTCAACATTCTAATTATAAAGGCAATATCAGGTATTATACATATCTAAGCATATATTAAACTTTCAATAGTAGAAGCATATGAAATATTTTTCATTTGTTCCAATTTAAAGTCATTTTTCAGGCATTTGTTCAAATTGAATCTATCACCATTCATAACGGATGCTACACTTAGTAAATATTCTTTCATCCGAAATCTCTATAAAATTTTATTAATATAAATCTCCTGATATAAATCTAAAACATCATGTAGTCTATTTCAATAAATCTTAATGTTAATGACATAAGATGTATCGCTCATATCTTTTATTTTAAATTTATCTGAGAGAAATTATTTTACCTTATATAGTAAATATTTATCATTGAATGTAAGTAAAATACCATTCATATACAAAATAATAAAATAAATTTTACTCCCACTGACATTCTGATATATATAATGATCTAAAATATTCTCTTTAAAATCAAATGAAAAGATAACATTGTTAAATTTTAAATACTATTAACGAGGGATTTGTTTCAACCCATATATAGATTTATTGAGTTTGTATACCAATTGCTCACCATTATTAGAGAAAAATCTTTCTGGTTATTTCATATAAACTTAATTTCCTAAATCACTATTTAGAAATACTATTTTCACATCAATTTATTATAATTTTATATTAAAATGAGTAACTAATATCAAAATAATACGATGAGAGTCTTTCTGAGATATAGAAAAAAAATTTCGTGTAATCAATTCCTTCCTTTTGAGTGAATCCTTTAGCAATGAGTTTTATTTTATATATTTTAATATTACCTAATAAGTCTTTCTTTATTTTAAAGATCCATTTGTACCAAATATCTTTTATTTCTTTAGGCAACTCAATAAGATCTCAAACTCTATTACTATTTATGGTATTCATCTCTTTCTTCATAATATTGTATCATAATTCTGATTAATTAAAACTCATAACTTATGAAAATATTTTAGGATTATTTTTTACTCCAATATTATAGTCAGACTCTTATAAATATATAATATAATTACTAAAAATTATTGATCTTCTCATTCTAGTAGACTTTCTTAATATTATATCAACAGTCTCAATAGGAGTATATTATATAACTATTTCAGGTAAATTCTGAATATCATAGTCAACTTGAATAATATCAACATTTTGTAAAACGATATTGATTGGTTATTTAACACCAAATTAAACTTGAGGGGTATTATTTGTAACAATTAACCTATCATATGAAATGAAAGGTTAAAAATTTGAATGATCATTATCAGAAATTATGTTTCTGGATCGCTTATTTTCACTCATTAAATCATTCTCAAAAAATTTTGTATTTCTTGATTCCACAATTCTAGTGCTGTGAGATGGATAACAAAATCTATATCATTTAAACCGTTCAATATATCCAATAAAATACCCACTTATGGCCATTGGATATAACATCTACTCATATAGATTAAAAACTCTTACGTCAGACGAATATCCCCAAATGTGTACGTATTGTAAACTCCGTTTTCAATATTTTCATAATTCAAAAGGAGTTTTTTGGAATAGCTTTCGTTAGAACCCGATCTAATATATACACTATCGTTTTAAAAGTTTCAATCCACAAGAATTTTAAAAAATTAGAGTTGCTAAGTATACTCCGCACCATATCCAATAACGTTTGATTTTTTCTTTCTACTACACCATTTTGGTTCAAAAAATTATGCATAGTATATTGGATAATAATCCTATGTTCTTGAAAAAATTTTACAAATAGATCAGGCATTTGTCCATCTTTAGTATATCTATAAAAATAATCTTCACCTCTATCTGATCTCAAAATTTTAATTTATTTTTTATAATATTTTTCTATTTCTATTTTAAATAATTTAAAAGTATCTAATATTTCATACTTATTATGAAATAAGTAGATATACATATATCGTGAATAATCATCTATACAGGTGATAAAATATTTCAAATCATATGAGTCAATGTCTGTACTATAAATATTTGTATGTATGATTTTTAATATGTCTAAACTCCTCTTGACATTTTTCTTTGTATTATTGGTCTACTTTTCTTTTATATAATCCACACAAATTTCATAATCAGTAAAATCTAATTTACTAAGTATTTCATTATTTACTAATTGTTTAATTTTTTCAATAAAAATATGATCTAATCTCCATTAAAATAAGACGACAATGTATAGGGAGACTTGAAAACCTAAGTAAAAAATGTTACCGTTGGTGAAATGCGCGGCTTGAGCGCTCAGCGAGCGCACTTTGAGTTTCATGAATACCTCCCGAGCACTCGAGTGAGGCTTGAGTGAGTTTTGAGCGCGGACCTATTGGTTTTGACGCTCGAACACTTGACGAGCGAGCATCAAGTGCATGCTCACTGGAAACAGGACTCGAGCGCGGGGAGGGTTAGCATCAGTTGCATGCTCACTAGAATCAGAGCTCAAGCGCAGATCGGGCATAGCGGGCGTCATAGTGCAGGAAACGGGGATCGAGCTCATGCAAATGTACAAGAGGCAAAAGTCCTCGAAAAAGGACACAAATGGAGATATGTTGACGAAGGCCTTATGTCTAATACAACACGTCATCAACAACGGATACAAAATATGTCAACACATAAATGATTTTAACACTTTTTCATTGTACTGCTCCAATCAGCACGACTTGTGCTCACGCCAAAGTCCTTTTGACGCTCGCAATTTGGGGCGCTCGAGCGGACGTCATCGGTATAGCGCGCGGTTCACCGGAAGAAAGGCTCACGCAAACATCAAACATTTAGGACCACAACTTTACGTATGTATTTATATTAATTTATTAAACGAAAAATCAGTGATAAAGTAGTCTCATAAATCTGCCGCCAAAGACAAGTTTCTTCACAATTCGACTGTTCTACTGTTGTCAAACATCTATCAAACGCAGCGTGCTCGGGTTATCAAATTCGTGTTCTAAAAGCAAAAATTTAAACTAGGAGAGTTAAACATTAGGAATGATAAAATTTACAGATATATTTATATCAAACTATCATATACACAGATCGATTCTAAAGTAGCTATAGAAATCTAATTTTGAGGTGGTTGTTTATCTTTCTGATGCTCTGTTTTTCGTATTCTTTATGCCCACTTGATTTGATTCACCAAAGCCACTAACTTTCCTCTTCTATCATATAAAATAACTAATTTGTAACATATTTAATGAAAATATCATGCAATTTATGGACCGTGAAGCATCTACACGTTTATTTTTCCTTCAATTTGCCGTCCTCTGTTTCTTTGGAAAGAGGGTTCATCAACGTGAAATTGGATTCGATGATTGTGAATTAAAAGGACTATCCAGACAACTAATAAGAAGGATTAAATATTTAAATACACAAGAAGATCGAGAGTTCAGTGTTGGGGCAAACGGGGCGTTCGGACAGAATGTACCTGTGCGCTGTGACCGATAGGACAAATCACTCGGACAGAGAGACAGCGCTCGAACGGACAGTCAAAGGAAAAATAGAAATCGAGAGAAACACACGAGATTTAACGTGGAAACCCTTCTGGAATCGAAGGGAAAAACCACGGGAGTAGAGTCAATAGCAAATTTACTATATGAAATAGGTTACAAACCTCCAAGATGGAGTATCCGCTACACACCTGAGAAATCAAAGAGAAAAACTCTCCAGAGCAAACCAAGAAAAACATACTTTTTCTTTTCACTCTATTTTTCTCTTTCTTCCTTCTCTCACCGATGGTGCACTCCTCTTCTCCTTCACAATAGCCATTTTGTTCTCCCAAGATTGCTCTCAATCTTGCTTCCACTCTCACTATCACTCTGGCTCAACCGGCAGCCCATAAATATAGTCACAAGGGGTCATAGGTCCAGCCAGCCACTCTACTGCCAGTAGGGTGACAGGACCATGCCCCTTAGGCCTACCATGACAGACGCACGCCCGGCGTGCCAGGATGGCAGGCCTGACACCTTGAAAGTTGAAGCCGCCTGCCCACCTGCAACACGTGTTTGCAGCAGGCCTACTAAGGAAGTCAACGCCTAGGCTTCAGAATCTTCGTCTATATCCTCAGCAACCTCTCGGACATGATACCTCTGAGGAGTCCTCGTCCACTATATCCGAAACTTCTCAGACAATAGTTCCCGGACGAATCCTTCAGCCACTGCTCCTCCTCAATAGTCCTCGTCCAATTCTTCCAGCTATCCTGAGGACGAACGTTTTCGAATTTCTCCAAACGTCCGCATTCATTTATCTCCACAAGTCCGTGGACACAAACACCACAAGAGAGTAACCTCAACAATTGATGCACACAATTTTTTGGTAATATGAATATGTGTTTATGGGTGTAGGTGATATATTACAACATATCACCTTGTATTTTTATTTTCCCCTCTTCTCTGTCGGCTTTTATTTTTTAATTTCTCTTTCCAAACCTGATTCTAGATCCGATCTTGTTAAACCTAACTTTTAACTTGGGGAACTTTTCTTTTCCCAACCTTGGACACCCTCGGCAGTCTTTCCTGATTTCTCAATTTTAAATTTCCCCCAAGTTTCTGATGATAGGGACAGCCAGCTTTCGTATGTCCTTAAGGTAAGTATTAGTCAATGAACCTAGTAACCTTTTCAGTCACTTC
Source organism: Nepenthes alata (assembly GCA_028571085.2). Classification (NCBI taxonomy): domain Eukaryota; kingdom Viridiplantae; phylum Streptophyta; class Magnoliopsida; order Caryophyllales; family Nepenthaceae; genus Nepenthes; species Nepenthes alata. The sequence continues at coordinate 5,661 of JAOVVI020008718.1, forward strand.
GGCTACCGCCACTGTTTTCTATTGTTTAGAGGTTGACGAGAGGGCATGGAGCTGTTCAAAATCCTCAAACCTCTGCAGCTATACAACTTGATGCGTAACAAAATGGATTAAAAAGAGGGAGGGGGGGGGGGGGAGCTAGCTGTATGGACTGGAAGATTTTTGAGTTTCCTGTACACAACATAATCTTAAGGAATAACTCCATGGAATTTGGGAATGTAAAACTAGATATGATTGCTTACTACAGGGGAGCTGTATGTTATCGCTTTATATATATTGGGTAAGATTATTTTGATCCGTATACTTGTATGTTTACTGGATGCAGCTTTTGGAGAGAATTGGTCCTGCAACGGAGAAACTGAAGGAGAAAGGTATTGATTTCTCATGGTGGTTTAAGCCCGAGAACTACCACACAGATATCTGACATTGAAACGAATGCAGTCCCTTTGTTCTCCTGCCTCTGTAAAAATTGATTAGTGCTGTACTTTTAACAATGAACTTTAGCCAGAAGAATCTGTCATGACATATATTGGCATTTTCCTGTGAGTATCATTAATAATAAATTTTCAATGTATTTGTCTGCTTCGTATCATTTATTGTTGTTCAACCAACCATATACTTTGTCATTGAGTTGATTCCGTAATTCATAATTTAGCCCTCTCATCAGTGTCACATTATCCGGAATCGTCAGCTCTCGCTAGTTTATTTGGACTCCCAATTTTTCAATGAATACATCATGCTATGTTTGTCATGAAACAGCCTCTCAGGCTCTCGCAAGAGAAAGCTTCCCACTGAAATAGTGGTTCCTCAAATCTGGATTAGGGGCATGTAGTGTTAGAATTCAAATCCAGTCGTATTAATTTTTATATAATTTTTTTTATATATTTTTAAAATTTTTAGATAAGTTTTATTTAAATTTTAGTAGCCCCTACACCTCAATTTTACCTCTCAGGTTTACAAAGATCCAACTCGCGAGAATTAATATTTCTTAAGAAAGTGTAAGTATTCTTGTCAACCTTTTTATTTAATGCAATTATTTACATTTTTAATTTCTTAATATTAAATTTTGTTCGTTGAGAATTTAATTTAATGGCTAAGACCTCCTCAGCAACCCCGCTTTCCCCTTACATCTTGACAAATAATTACAGGCTACAAAAGTTTCCTCTATGTCCAACATGTCCTAGGTCAGATTTCATAATTTGTCATCCACGATATAATTATGGCACCAAGGGCGGTGTTCGGGATTTTCGCATCGTGAAATATAAAAAGGATTGGATTGGATGCAGCTGTAATCATTTCTGAAAAGTCCATTTGCATGGTGTAAACTTATTTTTAACATCACAATGCTTAGAACATTGACAAGGAAAAGAGAATACAATTTTCTTCATATGGTTTTGGTGCAATTGCTTGTTTCCTTTGCCATCCATATGAATGTCCTTAAAACATGATCAAACATGCAACCTCGTGCGTAAAATTTTGTGAGAGATAATCCACTTGGAGCAGTAGACCATTCAAAGTGTCCCCTCCACCCCACTCGGATACCAGCTTGCTTCCCTTTATATAATATTATAAAAAATATAAAATAAAGAGAGACTGAAGCTTTCGAAAGAGGCCACCTAATACGAATTTAGCAATGCGTGGCCCGTGTAGCTAAGGGAGCTATGCAAACCACTAGAGTAATCATCTTTCATTTTTCTATCATATCAGTCAAAGATATTGTTATTTTTAGCTATACATCATACATTGTATGCTAAATCTAAATAAAATTTTGGCGCATCATTAAATTTCTAACTTTTATATTACACTACAATCGATATTCTTTAGATTTGTAAAGATAACTATTGACCTTTGATGTAATAGCTACAAATTTAATACAGTCAGAAGATCAAAGAAGGGGATAGTTTTCCCCCCTACTCCAACCATCGATCCCACTTCCCCCACCTTTTGTTCTATCATTATGGATAACCCCTCTCTTGGTGGGTGAGGGAGGAGGGTTATTAGGGATGCCAACTCCATTTCACACATATCGTCTAGTCAAATTTCGTTTATTTTCTAGGCATCTAGCCTAATTTATTAGGAGATCTCAAAAACAAAAATAAGGGCGATGCTGGAATCACTTCCTAGTAATAGCGGGTGCTCAATGACTCCACTGAATAGATTCAAATAAGCTCTGCTACGTGGATCAACAAACACAAAGCAAAGTACAAATGCCAGATTGGTGTATTCTAACTCATTACGAAGTTCAAAAAATACAGTTTAGTCGAAATGCATGTGCAGCACATATTGATTCCCAGTCTCAATATTCGAGGAGCTGTAAAATAAATTGACCAAATAATTATGACTAAAAAGTGGGGCTGCCGGACATTAATAGTAATAGGCTGTGGAATTACACAACCTGCTGCTAAGAATAAATTATTCTGAAGATGTTCTTTTTCATGTTCTGCATGGGTAGAGTTTGGTAGAAGCAGCTTCAAATAACATTAATTTCTGGCACTATTATTTAATAACCCTCAGTGTACAGAGACACCGCCATGTTTTTAACTCATCAAATCTAAAATAATGTGGGGATTAAAGAGAGCAAATGCTGATGATAAGGCGTGGATTCTGTTTTGACACCCTGTTACGACAAATGCACCACATGGATAGAGAAGTTGAGAAATTATCTTCGGTTTCTGTTCCACAGGGAAGAGATTGTTCTTGTATGTTATTCTAAGGAAACAAGAAAAGAAGGTGAAGATGACCATGGGATTAACTGAAATTGGCAAGTGGTTAAGTTAATCCCATTATCAGGTGTAATCTGACCTTCTGAAGGTTATTTTGATGAATCTTTCAGAAGTAAACTTTCAGGTTTGAGCAATACTCAAAACTGACGTTACACTTCTTCTCATTTTGGGTTAAAAAGTAGAGCAAAATTTGGTTTGGTGAGAATCAATAACGCCAGAAATTTGTCCATACAAGTATTCAGTAAGATTTTCAAAAGGATACAAGTCTTATGTGCAAATTCAATGGACACAAATTTCGCTAGTTAAGTCTTTGATTTTTTTGATCGAGTTTATTTTTTATTTTTTTTTACTAATACTAAAGAGGTCAATCAATATTAAAAACATTTTGCCTCTTGAAAACTTTTTATTTCATTTTTCCTCCATGGATTTCATTCTTTAATCTTCTAGAAAGGATAATCTCTTTAAAGGCTCAATCTACCCTGTAACTGTGACGCTAATCAAGAGGGAAAGCCCTCTAGGTCAGTCTTAAAATCTCATTGTGATATTTACAAACACGATTCATGAACCAGTAGCTGATAATAATCCCACCTAAAAGATAGGTCACGCAAGATTTTAATGAAGGTAGAATTTGCTTGAACTCTTTTGATATAATACCTATATCAAATTAATATGGAGGGTCAACAAGGAATGCACTTAGGTAGACAGCTAAAACTGAAAAATTCCAGCAAAGACAGATCGCTGCAATGTAACACATAAAAGCCAAGAAGGATATCATGTAATTCAGATCAGGAATTTTATCAAGCATGAGAACTTGAAATCCGTACTGAAGTTGATAGTAGACTGCATGCCAATAACTGCATTCCCAAACTTTGCTATCAATTTTGCTCTTGAGAAAAAGGTGCAGAAGCCAAATCTTCAGCACTCACCGGTTCATGCAGCTACATCACAAAGAAAGTATCACGTCAGTTGATCACAAAGAGCTCATTCATAAACTTTCCCATTTCCAAGAGGATCCCAGGATATTATGGTTAAAGGTTCAAAAAGTGATAGCTTAGGGTGGTTGTGAAGTTATTCCCACTTTAGCCAGTCAGCTTCCTCATTATGTATCAGTAATTAGAAAGCAAAATCCAGCCATCCAAACTCATCCATAAACTGAGCAGTGGAGATTACAATAAACCTACAGACATGCTTGTTTTGCTATAAGGACTTAAATACGGCTCAAGACCAAGTCTGAAGTCCTTATTAAAAAGGCTCATCAGTCAAATGGTAATTCAAAAATCCACAAGTCCATGCCACAATTATGCATCATTCATTCATTCTGGTCAATTCAGATATCTATACAACCATTCTAACAAATGAGTTATTTTTTCATCAGTTTCATCAATATTAAATTGTCAATTTGGACAATACAACTAATCCCTCACAGAAACAGAGCATGAGCATCTCAACCTTAGTATTTACAAATGATTAGACTTCATGTACATCAAAGTCCAAGGACAACTCTTGGTTTAAATATTTCATATTCCTAGACTCCTAAAGTTGAATAAACAGTTGCTGCCAAGATTAGAGCTAATTCCTTTCCTTTCTTTTCTTTACAAGATTAAAGCTAATCTCCATTTCGCCTGGCCCAGACATGGCCCAAGCGCCTGTGCCTCACCTCTCCTAGGCAAGCACCCATAACGCCTCCGACAAAATTGAGCAAATAACACTCTATTCTATAAGTGAGATGGCAATGACATTAATTTACTTATTGTTTATGTTGATGATACTACAGGTAGTAATGCCAGCAAATAGAGAGGCTTCGGAGCCATTTGACCAAGGAATTTTAAATGGATTTGGGAGCTCCCAAATACTTCTTAGACAGTTGACTATCTAGGTCCAAGCAAGGTCTCATCCTTCACCAATGGAAAGATACATTGTATCTCTTGGCTAAAACTAGTAACTTTTCTTGTGAACCTGTAGACACCCATTGAGCTAAATAATGGCCTGTCTATATATCCCGACCAAATTCCAACAAACACAGAAAGATATCAAAAATTGATTGAAAAAAAAAATTACTACCAGGCCTGATTTATCCTATACAATGAGTTCAATAAGTCAACTCATGCATAAAACGAGCCATTGATGCATGGCTGCAATGAATCGTACTCTAGCTTACCTGAAGTCTTTCCGAGCAAATTTATTATGCTCTGCAAACAAGGACATCTAGATATTGTGAGCTACACAAAAACTGATTTTGCTGGATTTAGATTGGTTAGGAATTTTACCCCAGGGTATGTATCTTTTGTAGGAGCAAGAAGCAGGATGTGCTAGCATTATTTAGCACAAAACATAGGAGCATTATCTAACGTAGAACGTGGCAGCATTATCATAGGATTACCGTGCACCCTATCATGTAATTAGGGAACTAATGAGGCTGAGGTTACTCTTAGACGAGGTAGGATTTGGCCCAAAAGCACCTATGGTACTCTTTTATGATAACACTATGGCTATTAAGATCACAAACAACCCAATGCAGCATAATAATTAAGCCGGTGGAACTTAATAGAAACTTCATCAAAAGAAGCTTAGATTCAGGTATGATAAAGGTTCCTTCCATTAAGAGTGCAGATGAATTGGCTCCTAGCAGATATGACAACCCATGCTGTTACAAGATGCTCGTTCTATACATCACTATCTAAATTGGGCACGTGTGACATTTATGCATCAACTTAAGAAGGAGAGTTAGCAAATATTATGGTTAGCAGATATTATAAGACTAATTATTGTGATTTATTATATTCCCATATATATTTGATTCTACATTTATTATATGTAACCTGTATATATACCCTTATAATTAATGAGAAATGACAGTCAATATTCTATCCTTATTCTAATTCTAATCAGTGTGAACAGCACACAGAAATTTCATACATCTGAGAAACACGGCCAGATTGCAGCAGTTCTGGTGTATAATTGACTGAGCATCATGCTCATGAGAGTTGAAAGGAAATTACTCAGCACGAGGGTTTACTTAAGAAGCTACACAAATTGAACTAGTGAGTAGTGACAGTTCAAGTATGTTGATTATGGAAGGCTTGTGTACCCAGTCCTTTCCTTTCAACACCGCTTTCCATTTTTTTCCCCTCTTATTGCCAATCAACACTGATGCTGCTATTTAGTCTACTCACTCACTACCAGCACATCTTCATGCATTTTGTCCACTCTCTCTTTAGTGCTTTTTGCTGCAACAAATTCTAGAATTGGCATTCCGACCCAAATTCATGATGGTTATAAAGCCTCAACCAACAACAGATGTTTGTAGACTGCCAAAATGCTTCCTAGCTCTCATGTATCAACGTCAAATGTCAATGCCTGAATTATTCTGAATAGTGAACACACAATGAAATTAGCAACTGAAATGAACACTGCTAATGCTAAAATATAAGCACCCATTTGATTGCAGATTTATGATGAAATTACAACATCATGGCGCACTTTCGAAAACAGAATCACTCCATGAAATTGCTTTAAATTCCTCTTTCTAGTTCAAAATATACTCCTAGTTTGCTTCATCAAATATTTTACCGTTGTGCAATTCAAAAGTTCAGCAGCACAAATGCAGAACTAAAAGATCTTCCTTCAATCAATTCAGTTTTATAAAAATGTCAGAGACAGATACACAGCAAGAAGCATAGAAGACATCCACAAACCAAAATGAAAACATTGTCTTTAAGACATGTAAGCCATATAGTTACTTACTGCTTTTGAAACAGCAAACCAGTGAAATGAACGCATGCAAGCATCATCTTGTGAAGGTAGGCTATCATGGTTCCAAAATGTCATGTTTTGACATTTAGCAAGCATCTCCCAACTGTTTGAGTTCCACTCACTTTCAAAAGCTTCACCTTTACCTAAACTTTTCTGAGCTTTATCTTTCCCAGGATTTTTCTTTCCCAAGACAAATCCTGCAAACCATATCATCAAGATGTCCCTATGTTGAACAATCTTCTACAGCCAACAAATTTGACATAAAGTTGTACACTGAAAAAGATCACTTAAAATGTGAAGGGGAACTATATGGTGTCTTCCATTCATAAGCCAAGGGAGTACAAATAACAAATAGATTACAAAGGAACACATGTCAGATGCAGGGAGAGATGACTAGTTTTGAAATGAATAGTTCATAGCACTTGCTCTCAGTTTCATTTTCCATGATTGGGGTGGGGTTGACTACATAAGAGAGAAGGGTATGCTACATTATCTAAAATTGAGTACTAAGAAAACTTGCGATGTTGAGCTATTGTCAAGACCTGACATATTTGCTAGTGTGGTTGATAGACACTTGACGAGCATTTGGGTTGGCACTTGGGGCCTAGTGGATGTGTTAGGTGCACTAATTTATAGAGCAGCATTTCTGGAAAAATGTAGTCACATTTACGTAATTAAGCCTGGTATGATTATCCAAGGGATCACATCTGATGTTGGAGCCATTAAAGCCGATAAGTTTACTTTAGGGGACCGACAACCAAGCTTCTCACCTCCCCTAAGGTGTATACAAGTGACATTCTTAGTGGCTGTCACATGAGCTATCTAGTGAGCAGGTCTACGGGATGTTGAAAGGCATCCTAGGTTCACCTCCATAAGATCAAGAATTAATTTGTCATTACATAAGGAGCCAATAGGTTTGGTAGTGTAACACTTGAGGAGATTACTAACTCTAAACCAAGCCCCTTGGGCCCTTTTCCTCACTGTATTTCTGATCACAATATAGTACTTTATCCAACATAGCACTTGCAACTAGGTTTAGTTAGATATCAACCTAGCACTTCCCAGTAGCCAAGCCCTTTAGACCCTTTTTCTTACCTTAGACTCAAAAATGAGAAGAGCTCCTGTTGCTATTGCCAAGCTCACTAAAGACTTACACTCAATGTCATGTGTGCGATTAGATGTGACAAGTAGGATGTACACATAAAAGCCCCAGAGAAAACTCATTTGGGAATATCAAAAGGCCAATGACCTTCGATGAGCCAAACGTCTTCAGCTAAGGTTAGCCTGTAGCACAGATACTAATCAATTGTCATGCTCGAGAGCTACCAGGACGCACAATCATGAAGAGAGCATGCCTACGTTGTATGTAGTCACACAGTAGCGCTTCCTAGTGGAACTTCATGACTAATAGGCGTCATGGACAAAAACTGCCTGCATGAGTGGGAGGCATGCTGATTCAATAAAAGTTAGTGTGCTCAAGTTCGAGGGCATATTTTATGTATACAAAAGAGTCTGCACTCATGAAATTATATGCTTTCTAAGAGGAAGAGCCTTCGTATCTGAGGTGGGTAAAAATGTGCAAATGATGCAAGGTAGTCCTGAAACTATAAGGCCTTATGGGAAAGCTGGATGGCATGGTGGTATCCAAAGGGGTCATCGATCTAGTTGGCAGAAACCAGGACCAAGCATTTTGAAGGACTTGGTCCTTTCATACTACTCTGTCAATATCAAGAATTCTACAGAACAGGATGCATCCCCATTTGTAGGTTCTTTTTCATATTTTGCAATTGCAAGAATTCATTCTGAAGTGTAGGAGCTTTTAGTTAAATCCAATGATGGAGAACCCTACTAGGGTTTTGGTTTTCAAGGTTTTTTTTTTTTTTTTTTTGTGAGTCTAGAT
>JAOVVI020008719.1:0-12308 GCA_028571085.2 Nepenthes alata
GTAACTCACTGGAGAATGATACACCTATATTGTGAGATATCTAGGAAATTTAAATAAGAAATCATTAGTTATCGACAAAGAATAAATATATTAATGATCCCAACTATATATATTGCGCAAAAAATTTAAGGAAAATATTTTTTACTTAGTGTTTAGGGTCATTGATACGTATGTTTGTGATGCATATCAAAAATCTAAATTAATATACAAATTAGAAAGTTACCTTATAAGACTTAAAGGTTCGAACAAAAAAGGATCATTGTTTATAACTCTGAATTTAAATCTGGCGCATCATAATTGAATAAATAATAGGTAAGAGGTATATAAGACTCACATATCGATATAACTTTCGACACTCAAATAAAAAATCTATTGATTGAGTGTGAAAGATATAAATAAATATGTGTAACTATGTAGAATGGGTAAGAATGAGTGTTTATTTGGAGGGTTATACTTCTTTTGATGCACTCATTTGGATGAGTGGCTTTAGTTTCGTACACTTGTCTGATGGAGTATTTTTCAAATTTATACACTCGTTTAGTAGAGTGTCTTTTGGATTTATATACTCATTTGGTGGAGTGTCTTTAAAATTTATCTTTATTTGACGTTGTTCTCCTTCATCCCTCTCCTATGATGAAGAAAATTTATTTATAATAAGAGATATCGTTTGGTTAACATGTGCTTATAATTAATGTGTAGGTATGGTGCCGTTTCAAATTAGCAATGAGGGACGTTACTTATATATGTAACGGCCACTTCAATTCAATGATAAGGTCGCCTGACTACCATTTATTAGATCGACTCAACCGTCGCCTATATTTAACAATTAAGTAGTTCATTAAGATCATTTAATACCTAACAATTTAGGTCGTATTTCTTAGCTCATGCACTTGTGCACTATTCATTTGATGGATTCCATAGTGTCTTCTGCGCTTGTGCACTATTCATTTGATGGATTCCGTAGTGTCTTCTGTTAAGTCATTAGTGTTTAGACTCATTATTCACCTGTATATTGGGTTGATCTGTACATAACTATACCCATCACTTTGAAAAAAAATATGAAGGAGGTGTTGACATTACTACTTCCTATTCACCCTCCGCCAAAATTTCCTTGCACACATAGATCGCAAATCAATATTTTTTCTGCTACTTGACTGTACGATATGTCCGATGGTTTGACAGGTTGATAATATGAATCCTAATGGGAAAGGTCATTTAAAATGGTAAGATTTGTCCAATGCCCCAAGAATGTTGGAGCCAATCTCATTAACTCCACGTTCTCTGAAAACATAATGTACAATCGCTCTACTTCATCAGTATGTAAATTCATCTCATTATTGTCATAAATAAGAACACTCGTGAATAAGCTATAAATGCTTTTGTTTTTTACCACTAATTCCATTGGTGTCCCTATAGAACTAGTCTATCACCAAATGTGCACATGGCACCATTCTATGTAGACATAATGGAATATAACTCACTCAAATCCCCTGTATCATTGACAATTTGTTTTGCAATGACACTTCCATATAATTTTTATTGGATCATCTAATTCAGATTTTAGTGACTCTGAATATCTAAGATACATATATTGTGATCATGATCGAAATGAATTGAAATGGGTTATAACAATCCAGATTGTCTTAGTGGTCTTGAAAATATGATGATATTGAAAAAGATTATTGAAACCCAGTTGTACCATATTTGTAAACAGTTGAAGTAGCAGGCTGACAGATGATGAACAACCTCATGCATGTATGGTATCTATACAAATTATCAAACTAATAAAAAATTTCAAAATAATATATTATCTTACCATTGAATTTGTAGAACTGATTGAAAAAAATATTTGTAACAATTTTTATATGATTGTAGCTTTATTTGTCTAATATCTATTGATATTGATGCATCACAAATGTAGAGTCTTTAGTCTAGTATTTTCACTATTGTTCACTTATATTCATGAGATGCTTGTATAATTAATTCTTTCATAGTACGTTTGGTTGCTGAAATAAAATAAGGTGGAAATGAAATAGTTATTCTAAAAAATAGAACTAAAATTGTTATTCCCATATTTGATTGTTGAAATAGAATAAGGTGAAAATTATTATTCCATTATTTGATTTGTAAAATAGTATGATGAATAAGTTAAAAAAATAATAAGATGTGGGAATAAATATTCCCGGGAATAGGTATTCTTTACTCTGTTGCAAACCAAACAAGGGAATTGTTATTCCTAAAGGAAAAATGTGATAATAGAATTTCTATTTTCTCCGACCAAACATGGGATTAGAATAGATTTAGAAACAATCTATGGTGGCATATCCCATGCCAAAATCCGTAAGATGAACAATGTACATAGGAAATCCAATGCCTTTTGGCCCAGTATAACTTCCTCTAAACCCATGCAAGACAAGCCAGAGCCTCAACTATATATAATTATATCATCTATATTTTTTAACAGAGGTAAAAACATAAGGTAAATATGATTTCTAATTTTTTTTGAAAATAGCATGTCTTCTATTAGATAAAGAATCCATGCATGCGCATAACAGTCTATATTATAATCACCCGCATCTAATGGAAACCCTAAAAAGCTGCCCACAATCCACTACAGTTTCAAGCGCTAACCATCTAGACCATTTGTTAAGAGGAACACCAATAGACATATGAATAATCCCATCCAATTGATTTGGATATCACTAGTTGTAGGATTGACATCAACTGGAAAAAAAAAAAAGTCATTCAAATCTAAAAACGTGATAGTGTGCCTCACCCACAGCTAAATGGAATGCATGAATTTTTAGTCTGCATAGCTCCATGAGGACAGTTATTAAATGGTCATCCAACCTGATTGCGTTTAACATCGTAATTTCATAAAATTAGACCATAGATTTTTTTTTTTGTCATCATACACGTTGACAATGATTTTTTGTTTGCCCTTTCAAGCTTTTATACATGATGCATGAAAATTATGTAATTCTCTCGTGTCCTAAGAACTGATTAGCTATCAAGCATAAGTGGGTGATCTATGAAAATTTGTGGGAGTAAACACATTTGGGGACAAGAACATTTCATGACCTCAAATATATTGATTTTTTAAGTGCAGCTCTAGCTTTTCACTCATAGTCATTTCCATATTTATACATTTTATTGTTAAAAATTATAATTTGATTCATCAACCTAGGATCGACGATTTATTATACTAGATATTGTTTCAAGACATAAATCACATTGAATTTAGAATCACATACCAGGCTTTTTCAAAATTACATGTTCTCAGCGTCAAATATGGTAACACTGGTGAAATCATCTCAGTAATTTTGTACATTCATCAAACCTATGCTAATGTTTAACCAGGAGATTAAAATCAGGTAAATTTATAGGGTGGAGAGAAAAAATTACCAAACATTAGACAACTCCTTTATCGCCCTCAACATTTGTGTGACTTGAGCGATCACTGTTGACCATGGATAACTGGCATCCGAGGATGATTTTCATCTGTATTTAATAGAGCTTGGGCTATACAAGAGATATGCAAGAGCTTGGACTATACGTGCCTTCCATCACCGGGTAAACAAGAAAAAGGAAAAAGAGTAATTGATGCATGGCTAATCTGTTGCGATATCATTTTGTGGTTCAAATGCTGCAATGAGTGTTAATCTGTTGCGACATCATTTTGTGGTTCTATTGCTGCAATGAGTGCAAACATTCTCATCAATAGGAATTATTGGTTTATTGGGGGTGGTGGATAGTTTAGGAAACAGACTTACTTTCCTGCATAGGCCACACGCGGAATCATGTCAGACAAATATTTTTTTTTATTCAAGCCAAACACCAAAAAACATAAAAAATATGATGAACGGTGACTCTCAATCAAGCAATCACATTCAAGGTTAAATATCGAGAACAATACACGAGTAGTAAGAAGTCCAACTGAACTCTAGCACGATACTATTCATTCCACACCCCCTCCATGCTGAAGCCAATTATCTTCTCATATGTTTCACCACGGTTGGTTGGAAGATACTTCATGCGATCTTTACTATTTATTTTCAACTAATAATTTAACGTTTTGCATGAATATGGGAGTTTACCTATTATGAGGACCATAAGAGCACTCTTGGCCTGCAAATTATGATGACTCTTCTTCCAATGAGTTCAAGCAAAATCCAGAAACCACAGAGCATACAGATATCAGGGATCAAGTACAAATCTTTTTGCCAAAAACATCTCTCTGCAACAAATATTTCTTGGACCCACAGCAAGCATCAAGCTAAAAAAAAATACATATCCACAGATTAATAAAGTATTCTACAAAACCACAATGTCAAACCTTTGAGAAGATAGGAATAGGAATGTCAAACCTTTGAGAGAAGATGTGACAAATGGCAATAAATATGTCATTATAAGGGACCAGACAATCAACAAATCCACTTTAGAACGCTTCGGACAATCATCTATGGGCTGAAATCCAAAACTGTGGATTTCAGTTTTGGATCTACATCTTTCTATATAGTCTGGGAGCTGTGTCTCACTCTCCTATGACAAACAATCTTTGGTCTAATTTATGAGAAAAGGGGAGTTAGTGTGGCATAAAATGAAGATGGAAGGAAGTATAGAGAAATTCCATTTCGCGTCAGCTCAATTCTCTTCCTCGAACTCTGAAAATCAACATAAAGCTGGCATAGATAAATTCCACGGAGAGCCAATCGTCCACAAGTTAAATAGAGCTTTTGGGTACTTCATATTCAGACTTCAGAACCCAATTAGATCTGGTCCGTGCATAGGAATTTCTGGGAAGAAGCAAAGGAAAGTTCTGTTTTACAATACCCTTACCATATTTTTTTCATTTACTCCAGACTATACTTAGGTAAGCAAATTCCATATATCATAGCAAAGAAGTGTTATTCTTCAGCATCAGTGTTAATACAAAACTCTTTTCAGATGTAAGCCTACAGAAGGCATTCCAATTGACCATCCAGATGCTGTAAAAATCCTTTTGTTGGTTCATCTTATCGTATGTCATTATAATTCTTCGATTCAGAGTTTCATGAGCACAACATCCATGAGTCCTCAATGCTCAATCAATCACATAAAGGTTCCTTAACTAAAAGATTCATTTTCTCCTGAAGAAATGCAAGTACATCTCGTCTATTTTCTTTTATAAGCAATTGTCTTAGCTTCTCAAAAGTCAGACCAGGTGGTCGAATTCCCTTCTCAATCATTTCTTCCATTAAAATGCAAGCCTTGCTTACATTGCCTTCCTTACACAATCCATTGATAAGGACAGAGTAGGTGTGCAAGCTTGGGAGAAATTGTTTTGATCTCATATGCTTCCAGACCTTCAAAGCCATGTTTAGCTCATTCCTCTCACAAAACATCTTTATCATCATTGTATATGTGTCTGCATCGGGGTCACAAACTTTGATCATCCTGCGGAACACCCTAAAAGCCTCATCATTCTCTCCATGACTGATCAAAGTATTCAAGACTATATTGAAGGTCCTTGCATTTGGTGCAACCCGTTTGCTCTTCATCTCTCCTATAATCCGATACACATTTTTTATCTTGTTCGCTTTGCAAAATACACCAATCAGAGCATTATACACAGCCACATCAGCTTTAACGCCATTCTTTGCCATCTCTAGAAATGCATCTATAGCATCATCAATCCGGTTCTCTGACCCATATGTATGAATCAGAATACTGTAGATAAAAGATGTCGGTCTGCAACCATTAGCATCCATGCTTTTAAGAATACTGACTGCTTCATTTACTCTCCCAGCTTTGCAAAGAACATCAATCATTATTCCATAAGTCACTATGTCAGGGTCACAACCCACATCAACCATTTCTCTGAAAATTTCTCTAGCCTTTGGAAGATTTGGGGCCTTTCCCCAACCCTCGAGCAATATACTATATGTTTTTGAGTCAGAAACAAATTGGTATTTCATTTTGTCAAAAATTTCTTGAGCCTTTCTCACATTCTTGGACTTGCATAAAGCACTCAGAAGTCCGTTGAATGCGGCGAGGTTTGGCATAACATCATACTTTTCCATCACATTGAAAGCGTAAATTGCCTCATCTACCTTATGTGCCCGAGCATATTTTCTCATGATGATGCAAAATGTCTCAATATTTAGTACCCCTTTTTTCCTCATGGTGTTCACAAGATCCCACATAATCTGGTACTGCCTAATTTTGGCCAGAGACTCAATGATTTTATGGTAAGCTTTTACGCTGTGTGTATAATTACGTTGCTTGCCTGCCCATTCAAAGAATCGATACGCAAGCATACCTGCATTCTCAAATCTCTTGAGAACATTCTCAACTATATTGGGCGAAACTTTCACCCCACTTTGATGTAGCATTGTATCAAGCCCTAATTTGGGACAAGACATCATAATCTTACATATTTGTTCAGTGGGTACATACATCTCTTTCATTTGTTCACTCGAACAGAACAATCTAGCCACCACCATGCATCCTGAAGAAAATTTCTCACGACAAAACTGAACTCTGATCATGCTGTTCAATGAGGTCAAAATTCAGGAACCACCTGGAGCATTCAAATATTAATCGGCCCAAAGGAATCTACTATGCGACCAGAGTCCTTCCATGCACGATCATGAGACCAGGGTGCAACTTTCAATTTGAATTCTATTAAATCATAATCGTGCTGAACCAAGGAAACTATCAAACTTCAGATGCCTAGAAGTTGCAAATTACAGTCTGCTTGGAATTAGATAGTAAAAGACAACTGAATAAATCTAACACCTTTAAAGAGACAATCATCCTCTCCCTCTCCCCCTTTCCTAACTTCAAAAAACAAAAAATAGTTGAAATAGTGAAATGGAAATTCTTAGCAACTCAATTGAGCTAAATTTCTCCATCTACCATGTCCGATCAGGCACCGACAAATGAGAAAATGCAACAGCACCAGAGCAGAATTCGAAATGAAATCAGTAGCGAACACTGCGCAAATGAGATTCTTGAACAGATTCAACAGATAAAGAAGGGCAATTGCCGCCATCAGATTGAGATAGTGACAGAGAAGAGGTGGGCATAGTTCGAGAAAGAACGCGAGTCCGATGGATGGGCACACGAACAAATTGAGAGACACGAGATAGAGATGGAACAAGAAACTAGTAAACGTTAACGACAGAGAAAGAAGAAAAAGCCCAGACGTGGAAGACGACTGAGAATCTGAGATTGAGAAGAGCAGCAGATGGGGTTAGCCCTAGTATGTTTTCCCTTGACGAGAAAAAATATTAAAAATTTAATTTAAAAAGGTTAAAAAATTGTTTTTTATATATTTTCTTAAATTTATTAAACAAATAGGCTAACTTAAATAAGATAATACGAATTCTAGCATAACGTATCAAACACCTATAATATATTAATCAAAAACTTTGAGTTTTTTTTTTAATTAAATTAAGTAAAAATGAGTAATTATTTTATTTAATACAAGAAAAGGTGATAAGTTTAACACAAAGGTAAAATAACAATATTATTATTAGTAGTAATTTGATCTTATACATTGACAATTATATTTATAATGATTGATCATATTGCTTATTTTTTCTAAGGAAAAGAGGACCAAGACATATTAATAAAAGGTTATTTGACTCATTTTAAAGATTAGTTTGAGAAGAACATTAAATAATGTTGAGGAGAGCCATAATATTTAGTAAACTTGAGCCCATATTTAATAACTTAAATTTTATTTAATCCATATGGTAAGTTTTTAACCTTGAAAATTCATATGTCATTAACTCTAATTAGGAAGAATGTCTTGTTAACTATGATATAAAGTGAAGTAGATCACAAATTTCTTAGAATTATACTAATAAATTATTCCAACAATGTAAATTAACAACAACATAAATCTAAAATTCTAAAATTTTGAATATTTACTAGTTTGTAAATAAAACAAATCATACTTATAAGCACAACAAGGAAAGAAAACACAAATTCTTCTTTTTTCAATTTGTTGATAGCAAGTAATTTGGTGGTGAAATTTGAGTTGGCCCCAAAAAAGTATAAAAGGGGGAAAAAAAGGAAGCGCATAGAAGATGGATGATGCATTTTTCAAAATAATCTAGAAAATTCCACTCCGGATGTTATTGCGACGCCATACTTCATGATAACATAATTCCTACCAATTCTTCTAATCCCATTTCGTAGCTAGTTTTACTTTTTTTTTTTAGAATAGTGACCAATAAACTTCAATTTTTATTTTCAAAGCTCAATTGATTCCTAATTTAAATCAAAATACGAATCCAACTATGGATGAATTTGGATGTTTTAGTTCAACAATGTGGCATTATACGGTTGAAAAAAGCGTCTACAATAGGTGTCAGAAAAAGGCTTTACAGAACCCATAATTTTGATATCCTAATTCATAATATGGTTTCATCATCAAATCCTTCCCAAATTCGTCAAAGTCTACCTATAATTCAAACTATTTGACTTAGTCGAAAAAGGATGATCATAATGGCCTACTGGTCCGATTCTAACCCCAAAACCCTAAAGTTTGGAGGTTCCAAAGGCTGTGATAATGTAATTTGATGACTACATTGAATCAAAATTTCAACTGAGAGATTTCAAATTGGGCTTTTAAATTATTATAATTTAAATTTTACACACCACAATTTAAAATAAAAGTTTAAAGATACAAAAAAATTTAACGATTTATCAATTGACATTAATGTTAGTGTCGATTTAGAGAAACTAGAATGCAAGATAGAGAGAAGACACATGCTTCTTGAAAGCATTGCTCTGCGCCATGAGTTTTTTTAGAGAAGTATTATTGAAATTCTCTAGAAATAAAAATATGCACATAATTAAAGTAACAGAAAAGAACCCCCGAATTTCCTATAAATTGTTGGCTATCAAATACTGTAAGAGTACAATGCACAACAATCATGTAACTATACATATAAAATTATATAATAATATTTAAAATAAAAAATTATCCTCAATTAAGGAAAAAATTATAGAACAAACTCTAAAATAATTTACTATAAAAATATCAAATTACAAATGTAACTCTCTTCGAAGTTCTTCCACAACAATCTATATGAAGAACTAGTTAAATATAACTCTAATACTCCTAGTAACTCACCACAAAAAGATACATTACAAAAATAAATAATCAAATATTAATACATCTTATCGTGGATGGCTAATGAAAATCCTCCCCAACTTGGCACTTAATCCGCCAGCTCATGACCTTCTTGCGAAATCCCCCTCAATCAATTTTACTCATGGGAATCTCGCTCGAACAGTTTTATTTATGGCAACCTCGCATTAGCATCACGCGAAAATATATGTTAGTTTCAAAAATAAAAAAAATAACATTTTTAATGAATGTGAGACTCACAAATGAGTAACTCAAAACTTAATAAATATTTTCTCACGACCTTATAAGAAACCTCACCTCTCTGACAAGCCGCTATCATATATTGCTTAATAGCAACTTCTTCTCCACGGTTGTCCTGGTATTGATCTTTGTAAGCTTGAAATACATATTCTTCCACTTCACTAAAATACTTGAAGTATTGCCACTCCCATTTGGCATCTTCATTATGGTTGTGTTATCCTCCCTTACACTCCTTATCGATCTCCTTTCGTCACCTTGACCAAATCTTTTGCTTGTCATATTGGCATTATCCTTGACAACCGAATCAAGTATTGACTTGATTGCTTGCTTTCCTTTGCCACAACCAAGGAGCATTAGGTGAGCTTTCGTTAGCCTTTTTTCGAAAGTCGTACAAATACCCTAATCGTCAAGCTTACCTGTTAAAATAAAATTCAACCTCATATTTGAAACATGTCACATACCTCTCAATGTGGGCTTTTTTTGTTGCTTATCTACAAACTAATATCCTTGTTGTCCACTACTATTAATGAGTCATCATTACCTATCTTCAATATTTTACAGTGTCTTGACATATAAGAGTTAAGCATGGACTTTTTCGATATCGTATAGTATAAGGATGCACTGTCCATCATCAAACTCATCTCATAACCCGTGAAACTTTGTATCCTTCCCACAATAACTAGAAGGTCTTTGTAGGTTATGATAGAGGTCCAATCATCACCATCACAATCATTCATCTATTGTCACTCATTACCCCCTCCTCTTACTTTCTCTTTAAGCAATACCACTTCATGTGATCCTTTTTGCTACAATAAAAACATTTGATTCCTTCGAGCTTGGACTGGCTGTTACTTTTCTCCAACTTATTAACTCTCTTACTTGATCTCCCATTCGCTCGACTACTAGTGGACACTAAATGACTAACTCTCCTAAATCTCATCTCTTTCCTTCTATCTAAAGTCGTTCATAAGTAAGGAAATATTGACCTTATCAAGGATGAATGTGTCCTTTTCGAATATTAGTGTTATGACAACATAATCGTATGGGGTTAGCAAAGAAGCCATAAACACCAACACACTGCCTTCGTCCTTGATCTTTTTATCAAGAGTCAACATTTGTGTTTAAATTCAATTGAAATAATTCAAGTACTTTTCAAAGCTTTCATATTTCGACAACCGAAGGTTATATAATTATTTCTTCATATTCAACTTCGTCAACAAGGACTTAGATTAGTATCAACCCTTAAACTTTATACAGATCTTGGTTGGATCTAATAAACTTATAATTTCTTGAAAAGTGTTACTTGTAAGATGTAACTTTATCGTGTAATTAGAAAGATCTCTTATACTTTATCACTCATCATCTTTCATCCTTTTCGATTTATCCTCCTTCATTCTCAGTACTTTTACCGTTTTTATGGATCAAAATGTCCTTCACCTTTTCTAACCAAAGAATGAGGTTAGTTTGCTTGTTAAACGGCTCAATGTAAAATAGGAAATCTCTCGGCATTGATGAAATCAAATTATAGTTTTCACATGCTAGAAAGATCTATGCTTTGAAACCACTATTGAAATCCACCTGTAACAAAAATAGTAAAAATAAACCTCCGAATCCCTCATCAGTCGTTGATCACAAAATATTGTAAGAGTATAAGGGACAATATTTATACAATCAAGCACATAAAATTGCGCAATAATATTTAAGTAGGAAAATTATTTTCAACCAAAAGAAAAACTATTAAATTAATTCTCAAGAAATCCACTATAAAAGTGTTTAATTATAAATATAGCCCCTTCCAAAATCCTTCTACAACAATTCATATGAATAATTGATTGAATACAATTCTAATACTTCTAAAAATCCACTAGAAAAGATTCATTAAAAAAATGAGTTACTAAATAATAATATATACTAGAAGGTAAAAAAAAGCAACGTATCCGAACTTTGAGAAGAATGAAACTCGAATTAGATATCAATCGGATGCCAAACCTTTTTCTCTTCTCTTTTTTTCTCTTTGTGCATCACTTTTTTGTATTGAAATGATATCGGATGTGCCCTAAAATCAAAACAGGGCCTTTTATATTCCACGATGCCGCTTGAACGGCCATTTTGCAATATACCGTTGGAAACCTTCTAGTCATGGCACTAAGTAGACAGATCATAAAGAAGTGATCCAAAACTTAATAAGAATGCCATATGGAGGTTAGGCTCCAAACCTTTTTATTTGCAGGATAAGTAATACAGGACTTGTATTAAAAAAAAAGTGTATTTGTTGTGCTTCAAATGAGGGTGAATATTCTTAATCAGCTAAAGATGCAGTAGTTCTCTTAGGCAAGTGAGAGATGCCAAATACACGGATACAAACAATGTCTCTTTCTATGTTAAGGACGAGGACGCTTTGTTTTCATACAAATGTTACTGAGAACGGCTTAGAAACATCTCTCATACTAATAATTGTGTTGAATGGTTATTAGATTACTTTTTAACCTCAGGCATTCTAAGTATTTGAGAGATTTTTTTAATTCTTTATCCAGGCTCCGTCAATGCCCTTAGTGCACTTGTTACCTTCCCATTTTACTAGCAATAAGTGGCTTTCGTGGTCCTGAAGAAGGGCTTTTGAATGGAGTCCTGATATTGGGCCACATCTCTTTGATTTCATTATCTGAATTGTCATTTGGAAGATCAGGACTGATGTGGCATTTTGTCTGGATTGACATGTGGATCTAATAGTATGACTTTCCCTCTTTAGTGTGTGCCACTCTAACAATAGGGCCGAACACCTTGATAGTTTGAAATAATTGGGACATTATCCACTTATTTGAACCGTAAAATATTAATCAACAATGCACAACAATCAAGTAATAATTACAAACAATGAAAAACATCCAATTTTTGCATAAAAAACTCCTTTTAGAATGAG
>JAOVVI020008720.1:0-14032 GCA_028571085.2 Nepenthes alata
GAAAATGAAACCAAATTGATAATGAATATTCGTTTTTAAAAAAAAAAAAAATTTATGAACCACTTGGTTAGTTTGTAATTATTATCGTTATTGTTTTATTGATTAGCGATCTTTCATATGTCCAGTTTAAGCTTTATCCAGTGTATGTGTTATTGATAATATAAGTTAACCAGTTTATTTGATGTATTGAAATCTCCTTGCAATGCCATATTTCCATTTTTTGTCAGACCCTTGTCCCTTATGGCATGAACGAAAGAAGCACGAGGGAAAAACTTCTTCTTCTTCTTCTTTTTTTATTTGTACTCTTTTTGACAAAATAATGATGCTTCCGGGTGAAAAATTATATCCTGCAAGGACACTTGGTGGTGATGTTTTCTTGCTATATCTGGGCTTGATTGCATGGCTATATTGTATAATTCGGTGAATCTTGTTTCACAATGGTAGATTTTAGTTGAACTTAATGAATTCTCGGGTACATTTACTTGCGCTTGTCCATGGTAGTTACCTGATGATAAAAATGAGAAATTGTTTTAGTACTCATTTACTAGCCATCTTGGATGCGTTATATAATATTAGTTTGCAAATCTCTGAGTGCAAAACTTGCAGTCATGCTACCCAAATACTGTAGTACTCATAATTGCATAATGATTCTTCATGGTTTTATATTTGCCAAATGCTATATTCTCATCGACAATTTCATTCTGTTTGTTGCTTCTTGTCCAATTTTGAGTATGTTGTCTCTGCATAACAAGACTCCATCTCTATGTGTGTGGATCATGAGTAAAACTAATATGTATTTTTCTTTGGCTTTTCAACCTAGCATGTTGCTACATTACTCCAGGCTTCTATCTGTTAGGTGGGCAATAAGTCTTGTTATAATTCTTATGCTAGTAGTTCTCTGGTGCATGACTTAGGTGAAGGTAGTAGCTTCAAAGACCATGGACTTGGCGAAGCAGATCCTGAAGTGTATGCAATAATCAACAAGGAAAAGCAAAGACAGTTCAGAAGCCTTGAACTTATTGCCTCAGAAAATTTCACATCTAGAGCTGTGATGGAAGCTGTTGGTTCTTGCCTCACAAACAAATACTCGGAAGGATTACCTGGTAAAAGGTAAGATTTGGCCCAGAAAAGAAAAACAAATATATTGAACTTTGAATTATTTTAGATGATATGTTCTTAATACTTGATTTCCTTTCTGCATCAGATACTATGGTGGCAATGAACATATTGATGAGCTGGAAATCCTTTGCCAAGAGAGGGCTTTGGCAGCATTTCATGTGGATGAGAAGAACTGGGGTGTCAATGTTCAACCATTATCTGGTTCTCCTGCTAATTTTGAGGTTTACACTGCACTTCTCCGACCACATGACCGGATAATGGTAAGCTGTTCTCTGGTTTCTATTTGTTAAGCAAGATAATCGTGTTGATTTCTTACATGTTTTTCCATTGGGTTATCTCATTGTTGTCTGGGTTTAGTAGTTTAAAAAATGCCATTGATATAGGGTCTGGATTTACCGCATGGAGGCCACTTATCTCATGGATTTATGACTCCTAAAAGGCGAGTTTCAGGCACATCAATTTATTTTGAATCTATGCCTTACCGACTTAATGAATCTACAGGTATTGCATAACTATGCATTTACAAGTTCACTGAAATGGAATTATCTGTGGTCTGTATCTAATTTTATGTGTTTCTTGGATTTGAATTTTATCATCAAAATGCAGGCCTTGTTGACTACGAGATGCTCGAGAAAACTGCTGTTCTTTTTCGTCCAAAACTCATTATCGCTGGTGCCAGTGCTTATCCTCGAGATTTTGACTATCCTCATATGAGGAAGGTATTAATTATGCTGTTATGATGTTCTTTTTCTTAATTGCAGGTGCTGTTTTTTTTTTTTTTTTGGTTGGTGTTACTCCATTGAAGGCAAGTGAATTGGAGAATATAGGCCTATGAAGGATTACGGTAGTAAAAAATGGTTTGATGATCTTTTCATGTTTAGAGGATATTTCCATGGATTTAGCAGAGTGGCAGAAGAGATGTTAAGCCAAATTCACAGAGTTGGACTGAAAGCTTGGTTGATGCTGATTTATATTTTAGCAACTCCTTGGATGTGTCAGTTTCTTGGTCAATCATGTTTCATACCTACGTATAATCATCTAAGTTTTCTATGAATTGGAAGATTGCAGATGCTGTTGGTGCTTTTCTGATGATGGACATGGCTCACATTAGCGGGCTTGTTGCTGCTTCTGTGGTTGCTAACCCTTTTGAGTACTGTGACGTGGTGACTACTACTACTCATAAGGTACTGGTATAATGCCCTTTGTCCATATTTATTTAACAAAGGGGCAAAAAATGTTGTTTTTGTGCTAGTCATGGTAATGATATGTTGATTCAACCCCCTTTTCTTTTACTTCCAGGTTCAGCAAAATTACATGAGTAATAGATCCTTCATGTAGAGGGTCTTGTACTTATGACTCAAAGTTTCCTTGCCAAGCTACACATAGAAACAGCCTAGGTCTGAATCTGAGATGTTTCCATGTAGCAGGGCAGCCTATTGATATTTTTTTTGGGGGGGGGGGGAGGTTAAGTTTGTTGGTTGTCTTAGGTCTTATTTGCTATCTTTGGTAAACATAGTCTCCCTGAGGCAAAAAAAAAAAAAAATATCTAGATAGTCTTAATCAGGATACATTGATGGAAGAATTTGTGGCATCTATGAAAGACACTATCTTAACAACATATTTAATTGCAAGAATCGAAACATTTTTTTTCAGATGCAATCTAAACATGATGAATTATATATGTTATCTTACATCACATTGATATAGCACACCATAATAATTGGAATGTTACACATGCTTATCACATTTCTTTAGTGAATTGATATTTTCATTTTACTGTTGTCTTGAAGTTTTGAATCACAATTTTCTTTTATATAAAGCTTTTCTTCCGTAGGCAGTTATACTCATTGTGAATATATTTTTTTTTGGTTGATTAGGTTCAGTCTAAATTATATGAAGGATGAAAAATGGCTTCGGGAATAGTTCATTAGCAAAATGAGACTTTGTTTGGCTATTATTTTGTGTTTATGGAAGTAGAATCATAGAAGGATTTTTGCTATTGAAATTTGTTCTGGCAAAGCTATCTCTCGTTGGTGGTTGATTAGTTGTTTTATTGGCTTAATGGTCAGCATCCTTTCTTTTCCAATGATCTATTTCTGCATTGAAAATAAACTTTGCTAATAGTAAATTTCGACCTCATTTATGTATTTCTTGTTATTGGATGATCCCCTTTCTCCCCTGAGATATCTAATGAATGAATCAAAGCTTCTTACCCCAAACCAAGCCAAACCATGTCTTTTTCTTCCAAGTGGAGTCAATTACAGGTTTATTGATGCCATAAGATCTGTTGTGGGGTGTTTCCTCTTCTAGCTCTAAATATGCAATATAATGTTTGATGGTTTCTTGCGCGCTTATCTTTGGTCTTTCACAACTAATTGTTTTGGTTAATTTACAATTATCATAACCAAGTACAAAATTTTGTGTACTTAATGATTGAAAAATCAAATAAGAATGCATCAATTTAACTAAATTAGAATGTATTTTCCAGATTCTACCAAAAAAAACAAACTAATGATGATCTAACCTCAAATACTTTTAACTCAGTAATTAGACTTAAAGGGGTATTTGTTTATTATTATTTGGAAAAGTGATTCTAGGAAAATCTCTTTAGAATAACCCATAGCAGCATATAGATAACCTTAATCAACTTTTTTTTTTAATTAGAAAGATCTAATTATAGCTTTTCCAAAAGCAATGCCATACACCTAATGCCTTTACAAGTGTCGTTACCATAAGCTATTTCTCTTTCAAGCACTTCCAAATATCAAGGAAATTGGGATATGTCTCAGGACTACTGGATACACTTTACAAAAATACCAGACATATAACCAAAATTTTAAGTGCTAATTACTAACTTTAGGTATATTTTTAATTACCCAAAACTACTGGGAATGGACTATCAATATCTGATGCAGGCATGTCAAAAAATGTGTGGCAGGCTTGGACTTACCTGCTCTTCTTCACCATGGTTCAAAAATAACTTATTCTATCTGCAATTATAGCTCTGGGATTAGTTTTTCTTGTTGGTGAATGAATATTTTTCTCCCTGAACTCTGCAAGTCTCATATGTTCATTTGGATTTATCGCTTTGGGAATCTCATTTATTCTTTCGGAGATTATCTTATCCAACTAGGATTAGGAAATTGAGGCTAGGATTGAAATACAAATATTGTATTTTCTTCCTAAAGTCACTTAGAAATTTGAAACTGGGGAGAAATCAATTGGCTGTATCTATGCAGATGAAAGCGCGTGGAAGCTATTGCCTTAGAATCAAGCTAATGTGAAAAGTGGGTAACTCTTCTGGATAAATGAATTGCATGAGCATCCCTTGGCAGTCTGATGTTTTGCATTTCTTTGCTGGAAGATGAGAGCCTGGTTTTTCCTCATGGGAATTGAATGCTTAACCCTTGACCATCCAAACTAAGAGGCCTGAAACTGTAGTTTTTCTTTTTTTTTTTTTTCCGTCATGGTGACTTTTTGGAAATTCATCGAGCCACAGATCAATCGATTAGTGTCATTGATTAATAGGGTAATGAGGTTATTTTACAAAAAATTTTAAAATAGATAAGTTGGAAAATATAATGGCAAGTTTGTGCGCCGGACTTTGAATGTATATTATTTAGACAAACAGGAATCAATAGGTATGCCTATTTCTTTGTGGGATTTCAGAAAGGTTCAAGAATCTGACATCTATCCAAGGAGTGATAGCAGTGGAAAGTCACTCAAGTTCAAAACTGGCAGTGCATGTATAGGTCCCATTGTGTTCACTTCCAAATGTTAATGGAGAAGATAGGTAAAGAAGGAAGCATCATATCTACTAGTTTTATGTGCGATTTTGGAAGGAATGCTGACAAAAGTTACTTTTAGAACCCTACATGGTTCCATGAAGATCTGTTTACTCCATATTCATCTAATGAATCGTTAACTTGAGCTTTTTTTTTAGGTTTAGTATCATTAATTTGAGTCGCATTAACATTTGGGAACTCCTAATGATAGATTATAACTGCTGCCAGGGCGGATTAGAATGTGTTTGCCTAAATTACATATAGCTCATTTATAAATGACTTCTATTTTTAAGAAAGTAGATCGCTTCTGCAAGTAACAAAATGTATTGGCAGATAGCATAAATATCTCGTATCCAAACTTATCCCTTTCCTTCCATAATGTTTAACTTGCATATTACTTGATTAGTTCTCAAATGCTTTTACAGTCACTACGAGGCCCTAGAGGTGGCATGATCTTCTTCAAGAAAGATCAAGTTCTGGGTGTTGATTTAGAATCTGCTATTAACAATGCCATTTTCCCAGGTTTACAGGTATGTCTATCAACCTTCATCCTCCTCATCTCCTATTGTGAATATCCTTGCTTATTCCTTTCGTGAATAGCCATACTTCCAACCCTCACCCCTCTATTCTTTGGCAATTAGCATTCTGAAACATAAATCCAACCTACGACGTTTTTGCAGGGTGGTCCTCATAATCACACCATTGGAGGACTAGCAGTTTGTCTAAAGTATGCTCAGTCCCCAGAGTTTAAGGCTTACCAAAACAATGTATGCTGTCATCTCCCTTAATTAGTGTGCAACCAAAATCCTGTTTGGAATGCTGAGGATCCTTGCTTTGCAGGTAGTCTCTAACTGTAGAGCTCTTGCGAGCCGATTGATCGATTTGGGATACAAATTGGTCTCTGGTGGGAGTGATAACCACCTTGTTCTTGTGGATCTAAGGCCATTGGTAAGTAAATGGGCTTCTCACTGCAATTACTTTGCAATTTGCGCTGATGACCCTCCAATTCTGGTGTTTAATAACGTGGCATTTGTACCATTGAGTCCTACAACATGTAAAATAGAAGAAGCGGAGCCTTGGCCTAATGGTAAGGTTATTGTCATCTAACTTAGTGGTTACAAACCCGAGCCATCGAAGCAGCTTTTTGTATAATACAAAACAAAGCTGCATACGGTAAGCCCAAAATTAGTCCGGCCCTTCTCTAGTGAGAGACGATGAAAACATTGAACATGAATTTGGGATAGTCCTACCTATTACTTGTTAATCTTAATTGGTGCGTCCTTATAAGCTTCTTAGGTAGTAATATGACAGACATGTCACCCTGCCTGGCTGGTACAGAAACAGATTTGAATGGGATCAAATTTTAAACCAGTATAACTTGGCCCCAAATAAACAACCCACTCCAAAATCATGAATCTTCGTCCTTTAAAGGAAGATATATTTTGTGTTGCATGAGTTGGTTTGCTTTCATCTTGTTCTGTTTTATCGTTTTGGACAGTTAACTTCATGTATCTTGCAGAGTTCACTTTGTTAATGAAGGGCTTTTGTTTTTAACAGGGAATCGATGGTGCCCGAGCTGAGAAAATTCTTGACTTGGTCTCCATCACTTTGAATAAGAACTCTGTGCCTGGTAACCCTGCTTTTTTCAGGATTGTAATGCAACTAAACTCATCAGTTGCTTCTTTTTTGTAGTCAATCAAGTGAACTTTGCAAATTACTGATCTATATTCAAATTTATAATCCACTAAATATAATTGAGCTCATAATATAACTTTAAAATGATAATCCCCATCAAACAAAAACATAAATATTCTGAATATTAAAAAAATAAGGCAAATGAAATCTCAATGTCTCTCCAAACATCAAGCATATATCACTCTAAGACTATAACCTACATTATATATAAAAAAAATAAACACAAGTGTTAAGTTTATAATAGAGTAAGATTGCTATTTATATACTATTTAATAATATACACATACACATACACATATACATATTCATATACATATACATATATGTTAAGTTCATATATATATCTGTGGTATTTGGGTCAGTCTTGGACTAGGAGCATAGTATACCCAAACCCAATTATGAATTTCGGGTTTTGCTCAAACTCAAACTGGTCAAATAGGGTACAATCCGGTAATTTCGTTTTGGGTTGTTTCGGATTTTTTTGGTTTTTTTCATCCCTACTTTTTTATGTGCTCTTCCTGAGCTAAGAAGTTCAGATTGTGTACTCCACAGGGGATAAGAGTGCCTTGGTGCCTGGTGGTATACGCATTGGCTCACCTGCTATGACAACAAGAGGATTCAGCGAGGATGATTTTGTTGCCACTGCACATCTCATTCACGAGGGCGTTCAGTTAGCTCTCGAAGCAAATAAACTCGTTCCTGGGAAAAAGCTTCAAGATTTCATGAAATTTGTGACATCTCCAGAATTCCCCTTGAGGGATCGTGTATCGGGTCTGCGGATGAAAGTTGAGGACTTCACAACCCAATTTCCGCTGCCTGGATTGTGAGCATCGGGCAGTTGAATGCTAAGCTGCCAAATGTCAAATAATGGTCAAAAGTGACACGGTTTATCTAAGTTTATAGCATTGAAAGAAATTTTGGAGATGGATTCTTGTTATTTTTTTCCTGTTTTATCTTTTGCTAGGTTATAAATGCATTAATGGTATGCAGAACTTACCATAGTTTTATTTTCCTAATTACAGCATGAATGAATGCCGATTTTGACAGGTAACACATTATCCGCGCAAAATAAAAACAAAAAAAAAACTTTTTTTAACTACATTAGACAATAATATTGATAATTATTTAAATTAGTGAGAAATAAGACTTTATTTAATTATTGTCAATTATTAATCTTTTGTGTGCATATACACAGTTTAAATAGTCTGTTATTTTGTATTTGAGTCGGGTATAGAATCATTCTTCTTCTCTCGCTCTGAAGCGATGATGCTTTAATAGTCGGTGCAAGTGAACGAGTATCCTGGTCCTCCTCTCGGCCCAGGTGCAATTGTCACGGGCTACACAACTAAAGATCTGACTGAACTAGTTAGTCGGATCGGATGGAAATCAAGTGGTTGTGGTTTAGCAGATGCGGGAAAATCTCAGTCTCTCCCCTTGGTTTAGTCCAACTCCCTCGTCGACTTCTTTGTGATTTTAAGATTAAATTATAAATAAAGAACTTAGAATTTGAAAGAATTAAATTCAAACTCTATATTCATACTCAGTAGTTAAAAAGAACCAACATAAGCGTAAACCTCTTACTCCTAACGTGACAAAGTCTACAATATTCACAGACAAGGAGGATCGATTATATAGTTTAGCTACTAAGCTGTCGTCTGTTGTGGGATACTCATCCCCGTCACTTCCTCCTGATAGTCGTAACTGACATCATTGATCCAATCAATGAGCTACGCCCAAACCCATCTGAAACTTTTGTTGGTAGCTTTTCAGGTCACCTGAAATAACTCCTGTAAAATGCTTCGTTTAATTACTAAAGTCTACACTAATGTCACCACCGTTATGCAATTCAAACATTTGCCCAGTCCTACTAAGTGCGGCTATATCGTGCTGAATTGTGAAAGCCAAATGTCGTGTCACCCAAGGCATTAAACAACTAGCAAAAGCTTCATTATGCCATTGACATAAACAGGCCAAGTAAAAGAACCAGCTGTTGAATAAACAAATATATATCATCTACAGCCTACTAAAGCTCACTCCACAGAGTAAAATGCCACGTCAAACCCTGGAATCAATATTTCAAAGAAAAAACAATTCTTAAGTAGAGAAAACACAAAGCAGCTAACGACCCACAAGAGGTAGTCAGAAGGAATGTGATCAGAAGCAACAAGAGCAATCAAAAGGACAAAGTGGAGTTCCCCCAGCATCCTGCCTATTAATCCCCAACTCTTCTTCTGTATAAACAGAGAGTCCATCCTTCGATCTTTTTCTAGGCTGGGGATGAGTGTCTGCAAATAGACTCTCTTTTGCGCCATTGTTTTTCTTCTTCTTCTTTGTCTTCTCGGCGTTCTCATTGACATTATGTTCTGCTCTTTTGGCCTTTACTTGTTCTTGATGATTTTTCCTCTTCCTGTTTGAGAAGATTTGGTCAATTTCATCATGTGCCTTCTTAGGAGTCTTCGATCGTTTTCCTTGCTCCATGAGAGTTTCTTCCTTTGGAACATGCGACGCCTTGGAAGAAGTCTTTTTCTGCATTGTTACAGCTGATATCTCTTCAATGCCATCATGTGCCTTCTTGGGTGTCTTGGATGATTTTCCATTCTCCATGAGATGTTCTCCCTATGCAGGGAGAGACACCTTAGAAAAAACCCTTTTCTGCATTTGAAAAGTTGATATCTGCAACATCAGTAAAACATGTTGCCACAGTGTCGTGAGGTGAGGTCTTTCGGCAAATAATGCCGCTCAAAAATACTCATTGACTGTGATCAGTGCACTTCCCATAAGACCCAAAAGAAGATTTTTCAGAAAATCTTAAAAAAAAAAGACATTTCAATAGTGATGCAAAATAAACCCTTCCTACATCATGAGGGTGATATTTGTTCCTTGCAAACAAGTGGTTTGAACCATTTCATTAACTTACCGCACGTTTTGGGTTCAACATACATGGAGTAAGTTGATGCAGTATTCCAAGCTAATGAATAGACTAATCAAACAAACTGGAAACTATTTACTTACCAAAAAACAAAAAAATCTAGAGAACAAGGGAGCTGCTAGATGCATTCACACAAAACGTGGCAAAATTGGTAGCACGTTCAATCACCAGACAAAATCCAGCAAGTAGATGCAGCAGCAACTAGTGTCAGCACTAGCCTCTTAATGAGAAAAGGCATGCCTAACTCCGTACAGGTCACAATTACAGAAGATATTCTCAGAAGCCAAGCGTAACATGTATATTTCATTGAAGATCGCAACTTAAAGTTGGATTCTTCTAACGTGTTAGAGGCTCATCACAGATAAAAGGATCCTAGGATGGGGGGGGGGGGGGAGCTTCCCAACAGGTAGGACCTTCAACCTCAAATGTCATTATTGGTGACATTCAAGTAATGTGCCAAGAAAGCTTCAAATAGAAATGTGTAATACAACCATTGGAAAACTTTTTGTTAAGCAAAATCTCAACAACACACTAGCAAACAAAAAAGGTGTTTACCTCAAGCAAGAATCTGTGAAACAGGTCAGAAAGAGGAGAGCAAGCATTTTTTTATCAGAGAAAACTTACAAAGATAACTGCCAGTCTCATGGCATGTCCAGAGAAGTAATGGCATCAACAGTGCTCTCCAAGGCAATGGAACATGAGAACAACCACACAGACGGATTTGGATTTCCCCAATCAAGTGAAGAGATTTTGGAGAAATCCCAGTCACAAAATCAGATTCTAAAATAAACAAAAACAACATGACACTCAGTAGCAAAAAAAATAGGGAGAAAACAAAGCTTCTATTAAACTTATTTTTTAATAAAAGATGGAAAACAGTACTCAAACTGAGTGTATAAGGGAGAACATGTAACACATGGCATGAGCATCACTACTCAAGCAGGTCGAATATGAGACCCCTGATGGGGCACACAAGCCATATATAGCCTAATGGACTTTTTTGGTTGATTGTTAAATGATCAAATTAAAGATTGTAAAAGAAACAATGAGTTCACAGGAATGGTTAAATGTGAAATTATCAAAGAGGACTAAATATCCGAAGCTATCTAGGAAAGGAATGAGAAAAGAATTATTCCTTACCCTCAAATAGATTCGGCAGGGGGATCAATGGATTGCTTACAATCCAGAGACCTCGTTTGTCAATTTATGCCTCTGTCTGAGCCGAATGGGTGCTGGACTTCCACCTTCCGGTTATTCGAGAGGCATAATTCTTACGCCCCTACATTATATGCACCGCTCATATAAATTATAGATTCCAAATCACGTTTACAACATAATGAACAAAAATTCCAGAATAGATGTCTTCCAGAATAGATGTCCAAGGAAGCTTGGAAGACAATTGATAGAAAAACTCCAAGGCCTCGATACCGATCAGATATCCAAATAATTAATCATCTTACTAGTTTAGCTCCTGCGTCTTAACTAGACAAATAGGAAACCATGAAGGAACTTTCACATGGCTACTCCAAGAGGCAAACTCCAAGTGCCTTAGAGCGCATAACATGTTGCATCATTTCTAGGCATTTGTCTCTTCTAATCAAATAGGAAAATTCCTCAATTGGTAAACCATGTTCAGGATTGACAGGTCAGGCGAATGTATCTAACATGACAGACTGATACAAGAACCTTTGTGGGGGAAGGCAAAGGAAGTCATAAGAGAGCCATATAAAAGCTTTCAAGAAGTTTCCTTCCATTAAAACTCCTTTCAACACACTAGTCACCAATTGTAAAATAATTATTAGGAGTCAACTCCAACGTAAGGCAGAAACTAAAGATGCAGAGCGTGTAGTCGGGTATTGTGGCATGAAACAACTATGAGTTTCAAGCAATCTTCCTCTGACAATTTTATGTAGGCTCTAAGCGGCAGTCAGGTTACCACCAATTGGCACTTGCTGTTGACTCATATATAGAGCCATCTCATTTATCCAGTAAAATAAAACTTACGAATACTGTATTTAGAATTGGTGGATGTGCAAGGACAGAAAAATGCATAGGAAGAAAAAACCAACACCAGCTTGCTCCTTCACAAGTTGTACAGATAAGGCCATGAATTTTGACACATGCAATCAGCCAGCCAAAGTTATATATTGTACGTAGGACAATAGGGGCATACCCAAGAGTAACAAAAAAGACAAAAAAGTCTGCACAGGTTAGTGCACTTGGCACGAAACTTGGGCGGCCTGATTGAGTCCATCATCACAAGTTCAATTCTTAATCTTCGCCTTACATTATGCAACATTTTTAATCCTCGCTTGGATTTAGCAATTGCATAGTCTTTTCAGGTGAGCATGCACTCAGAATTTACCTTGAACCATCACACTATAACATTATGAGGAAAGAACAAAATATTTTTCAGCAACCAATTACCCAAGACCTTTCTTAAGAAGATCCACTGAAGACTGCCAATTTGCAAACACGGAAAAGAAGGATAAATTTAGCTACTTCAAATTTAAAAGGAACTATACAAAGAGCTCCTTTCAATCGTGATCAGCAGCCTCAAATATAGGCACCATGCAAAAGGTGGCTAGTTCCTAAACTGCAACATAACCCCCGTGTCTGACTAAGTGCCAATTAGTCACACATACAGTTATTTTGGTTTCATATCTTTAACAAGTAAACTGTGCAAAAGCGGGGGAAGACTAAATGAATTAAAAACATGTGATGTTAAATTATAATGCTAAAAAATATAGATGAAACTGTGGAAAACTATGGAGACATTCAGTTATATCTTAACAAACTAATTTTCTTTAGCTTCTATCAAAATTGGTAAGAGACCTGTAAAAAGACATTAAAATCAAATAAAACTTTAATGAATAGAATTAGACTTCACATGTAACTACCCTCACCTAATTCTTTTGGAGCCATTATTATCTCCAAACTATTCAACTACCCACCTTACAGTATTCTAATTTATTTATCTCCATCCATCAGCCTTCTCTGCTGCATAAAGAAAGCCATCTTTCCACAGCAGCATCTTCAAATAACATATTCTTTTATTTATAATTCAAATCTAGAGACAGGATATGCACATATGTGGATATCAGACTAGATTTCTCGTTAAACATGCTTTGTCTTGCAATTGCACCCCCTCAGAAACTCTATTAGAAGGGTTTGTCTATACTCCCAATTGCATTTATAGTTATAAAATTCAAAATTCCTCTTATTTTTTGATATTGTTCCCAACAAAGAAAACAAACAGAGGGTAGAATAATATAGGTCATAACGAGGCCCCCTAATCAAAGCCTGAAAGGGCATCAGAGGGGGCAGACATGAATACCAATCAGTCTCTGTGCACATAACCATGCTTCCTTCATTTTTATCTCAAATCCAAAGCATCGGCTTATTGTACACAGAATATATATTGTCTTTGGGGAAAAAAACACATTTTTACTGCAAAATCAACTGTTACCATTAAAAATAACAAAGGAGTCCAGATTGGAAATGGAGGGCATGCTATGCAGGCAGATCCAAGCATCAGTTTTAAAAAGCTCGAATTTTGATGCTTCATATAGAATATTCAGCACTGATTTAGTGATATTCTCTCATCATCTGCTCAGATCCAACCCTATAACTCTTCTTCTATTTAGCAAAATCAATTATGTAGGAAAATATTATTTCAAGAAACAGAATAAATCAAGTACAAGAAAATGTTGATGTAACAAAAAGGTGAAGTCTTACGCTACATAGTTTTCCTCTCCTTTACATCCATAAAACTAGAGAAATAAACTGAGTTTTGCTCACTTGTACATAAACAAAACTAGAAAAATTAACTGGTTTTTTTCTTAAAAAAAAAAAGATGCTTCTTTTGTTTGTTACCATACCTATGCTATCATCTCTTGCTTTTTTATTTTGGCTGAGAAATATTTGAACACAAAGCATGCTCATTTATGCGCATGAGTGAAAATTTCATTGTTGCATAATGATACAATTATTCTAATTTGACAATTTTAAAGATAGGTGAAACGTTCATAAAATGCAAAACACATAGAGCTTTTCAATTTCAAAAATTAGACTAAGAAGAATATTTTACTAACAACTACAATTTCTATTTTTCCTCATTCGCCCTTAATATCAAAACAAACAAGTAAAAAATGTTAACTTGAGTCTTAGACAGTTTTCCTATGTCAAACTAAAAAACTATGTTTTGGCAATCTTCCTTAGGTTAAACCAACGGAATTTCGTAGTTTCGCTTAGTTTTACTTTAACCTCATATAAAGTTTTAACTAGTAAAAAATGTTAACTTGAGTCTTAGACAGTTTTCCTATGTCAAACTAAAAAACTATGTTTTGGCAATCTTCCTTAGGTTAAACCAACGGAATTTCGTAGTTTCGCTTAGTTTTACTTTAACCTCATATAAAGTTTTAACTAGTAAAAAATGTTAACTTGAGTCTTAGACAGTTTTCCTATGTCAAACTAAAAAACTATGTTTTGGCAATCTTCCTTA
>JAOVVI020008723.1:3166-13731 GCA_028571085.2 Nepenthes alata
CCGTCATAGGTCGCCTGCTCAGGAAGAGGGCGCCAGTCCAAGGAGCTGAGGACATTGGGGCATTAGCGGTTGCGGAGCCTGCCGAGCAACCTTCTGAGGCCGCAGGATTGCACATGGAGCCACAAGTTGCTCCTCCTCTCTGTGACCCCGTGCTTGATATCTCATCGATTTTTACTGGCGAGGTCTTAGATTTGATGGACAATCAATCTGAGGATGTCATTGAGGAGCAGGCTGTGGGGAGGCTGAGGCATCTCGAGCCGATGAAGCAGTAGTGATGATTGCGACGACATATTTTGAGACTGCTGAGGCTGAGGAGATTGTCGCGATTGTAGAGCCGCCTTGTCATGAAATCTAAATCTATAGCCCCATGATGAATCCTCCCGAGATCCATGAGGAAGCCCTAGTCAAGGACGTTGCTGAGCCTCCATGCGCTGTTGAAGTTGAGACTGGAGCCGCAAAGCATGCTGAAACTGTTGAGCCCCCAATCTCTAATCTTAATGGAGCTGCCCCTACGTTAGAGACCAATGTTGAGGTTTCTGTGGTGCCTACTGCTGAGCCTCAGGAGTCCGAGGCCACTAGAGAGGAGAGCTCAGGTAGTGGCTCTCTCACCTCTCAGGTATTCTTCTGTCCCCCTTAGACTTTTTTTCTCTTTATTTCATTCCACTTGTCTTTTAATAGCTTGTTATCTATTTGCAGTTCTATGAGCTGGCCAAAAACCTTAGTCAACTCATAGGTGGTGTCACCCAAACTTGCTATGAGTTGAAGTCCTTCAAGGCCACTGGAGAGGCCAACAAACACTTGGAAGCTGAGCTTGTTGAGGCCAAGAAGAAGATTGCTTCCCTTGAGGATACATTGAAGGTCCAGCAGGTTCAGTTTGGGCTTCTCCGAAACATAAATTTTCAATTGGAGGAGGTGTTGAGGACTTCGGTGAAGGGCATGGACATTGCACCGATGTTAGAGGGCAAGTATTGGGATGGCATCAACTTATGCCGTCGGGTGATGAGGTTGCTACACCCACAGTTCTCCAAGGCCATATTTGATCTGCGGAATGCCAACGCTATGTGCTCGAATAACTTGTAAGGTCTCCCAGGACGGGAAGGATTACCTAAATCTTCCAGGCTTGGACAATCAAACCGTTTCAAAATTCCTCGGCAACCTGGATCTTTGGAGCAAGCAGGGTCTCTCAAACCAGAAGGACATGAGCAACAGCAGGGAAATCCTCCCCGATCGGGACCTTCTGAGGGCTGATTATAGATTTGATGAGTTGTATATTTATATTATCATCTTTATATATATATATATATATATGTATATATATGTATGTATATTGTATATTGTACATTTAAAGTGTGAATAAAATTCACTCTATTTTAGTGCAAACTTTTTGTTTGTCTTATTCGGACTACTTGAGTGTTTGGTTATTTTATTACATACTATAAAGAAATTTGGCCTTTCACTAGCTAAGTGCCTGAACCTTTTGACCGTTTTAGACTGAAGATAGTACCTCTAGGGTCGTCACATTCTTATCATTTTGAGCCTCCTAAGTTTTTGGATTCAACCGCTAGGGTTACTTGGCGTCGTGGCCAAGTTTTAAATTCGACTTCACACGGGCTGTTTGGGCACAACTGAGTTTTAAGTTTGACCTCTTGAACAACTCGGATACAGTCAAGTTTCAAGTTCAACATCTTGGACCGTTTGGGCACAATTGAATTTCAAGTTCGACCTCTTGGGCCGCTCGGGCACTGCCAAGTTTCAAGTTTGACCTCTTGGGCCGCTTGGGTACAGCCGAATTTTAGAGTAAGTGAAAGGAGTCCTATCCACTCGAATTATGGATATCCACTCGACTTAGGGGTAGCTTAGGCCTTGTCGATTAATAAAATGAGATGCAATCGTTCAATGAAATGAAAAATGGTAAATAAGTAAAAAGGAATTTTATTATATTAACAAAACGTGTTACGAGAACATCGCACGATACATTTTTCCTTACCTGGGCATCTGTACATACATTTGTTGATAACATTCTCTAGGATGAGTGCCTAAGTCCCGGGCCTCTAAGGTCAATTTAGCCCCTCGGACCAAATCAGCTACTTAGGCCTCTCAGGATGTGGACATAAGTCCTTAGGCCTCCTGGGCTAATTTAGATTCTCGTCTAAATCAGCCTTTCGAACCTCTTGAGACGTGAATCCAAGTCCTTGGGCCTCTAGAGTTCGTCGGGTTAGATTAGCTTTGTAGGACTCGGAGGCTTAAGCCCTCAGACCTTTGTGTGCTGTCATTTGGTTTGGTAACGTGGATATCACGCTCGCGACCTTCATAGCCATACCGTTCCTTGGCTAGTTTGTGTTACCATCTTCCGCTATTCTGGTATTCTGTCTGAGTCTTTGCAGGAAACAATCATGGTATCCTTTCTGGATTAGCCTTTCGATCTCAATCTAGATCATTCGGCAGCTTTCAGTGCTGTGACCTCCGCGGTGATGGTAGTGGCAGTATTCTGAATAATTACCTCCGTCTATGTTTTTAGCGCTTTGGGCGCTTTGGGCCACTTCAAAAAATTTTCATCCTGAATTTGCACCAGGATGTCGGTACACCAATCATTCAAGGGAGTCAATTCCAATGGCTTGAACTTCCCTGGACCAACCTGCTCGAACTTATGTTGCTTCGTCGATCCTTGAGGATCCTGACGGTCCCCGTTCTTTCTTTTTCCTTCCTACGTCCTTGGGTGGGAATTCTCATCTTTTTCTGGTCTCTCTGCTTTGTTGGCCCCTTCTCCGAAGATCCACTGTCAGATCATTTTGAACTTCCTCTTTGTTTGAGGATGAGTCGTTGCCTTCTTTTTGTTGACATAAGTTCTTAACTCGTAAGAAGCTTGCACACCTTTTTGCTCTGCATGGCTCCTTTCTTTTAGAGGAAGTTCACTACGAGAGCTCCCCCTTTGAAGGATGGGCTCTCGATAATTGCGAGAGTGTCGAGGACTTAGCCTTTTCGGGTCATTCTCTTGTATCTAGAGGCTCAAGCGACCTTTAAGTCGCAATGGGATTTTGCTACTCAAGGCATCTTGAGTCTTCAGGTCCTCGCTCTGGCTGGCCTACTTCGCAGGGTGTTTCTTCCCCTTACGCTTTTTCTGGGGGTTACAGTCAAGGAGGCTTTAGAGGGCGCTCCCTTTGACTGCCTGTCCAGTTTTGAAAAGAAGGTATGAGTGGCTATAGAAAAACCGTCCACTTTTGCTGCCAACGCCTACACAAAAGGGTCTGGGTTGTTGTCCATACTTCTGCCCGTTGGAGGGCAATTGTCGCTGGAGGTTGCATCTCTCACGGGAGTACTGGCTTGTATTCGTGTGTTCACCATTCTTTCAGTTTACAGTTTCTCAAAAGATGTGTTCACTTGACTTTTTGTTGATTTCCTAGAGACAACGCCAAATGTTACGACATCGGATCCTTGCTCTGATAAGGACGAGAATCCGATAACAACACCAAACGATATATATGCAGATGGGAAAGAGAGAGAGAATATGGCATGTAAGATTTTACAAGTAAAGCCCTCTATTGAATGAAAGAAAAAAACCACGAGACCTAAGTTCGAAAACTGCTTCTGCTATGTGTGAGTACAAATATAAGAGGTTAAGGAATAAGTGTATGAAAACTCTCAGGACTTACTCTTACAACACAAGCCCTCTCTTTCTCTCTCTATAATACAGTATGGTATTTATATACTTTCTCTCTCCTAGCACGTAAATATAAGAGTTTAGGGTTTCAATTTTCAAATCCTTTAGTAGGCACAAAGTGAGTGCTTATATAGTAGTTTAAATCATTTGTACGGAGCTGCCATGTGAGGGTTGACGTGTGTAGAAAACTCTGCTGTCAACTCTATAAATCCACTTTACCGTGTCAGAAAGATTGTTTACACGTTGATTGACTTTGTGAGATGTCACATCACGCATGCGCCGAAAGTCATCATTTTTTGTGCAGGTTACATGTTGCAGAACGCGTATACTTTTAAGGATATTATCCATGAACTGGTGTCCTTATTCTTCCTATGACAAGTACCTGGGCCTTCTCAGCCAAGTTAGCCTTTAGGGCCGCGTGGGCTTTTTGAGCCATTTAGAGACGTTGACCTGCTTTGTGAAAATAAGTTTTATTTTTGGGTATTGGATATCTATTACCCATCAATTATAAATTTTTAAAAAATATAATTACTTTTAGTAATGCTATTTTAAAATTGTAACTAATAAATTTTAATTTAAAATTAAAATAAAAAAATAAAAATATTTTGTGGAAAACAGCATCCTCTATTCCGACGGCCGACCGCACTTGAACAATGAAGGGCAGTTTCGAGATGGACCAAGAGGGACTCTTTTTCTTAAAAAAATAAAGGTTATTTTTTTTAATTTAGATTATTTATTTTTAATAATTATAATTTAATTAATCTTAAAATTTTAAAAATAATTAATTTAAAAAAAAATAGGACGACGGCCGTGGGGACGTCTTACCACGAAGGGCCGTTTCAGACGGAATCGGGGGGTCTATGACGCCCTCACACGTCGCAGACCCCTGCGACGCGTTTTCGGCCGTTGAATTAAAGAATCCAACGGCCAGTGATATATATATATATAAAAAAATTTAATTATTTTTATTTTTTTTGATATTTTTTTTAAATTTAATTTTAAATAATAATAATAATATATATTATTTTTTAAATTTATGATTTTTTTTTTAAAAAAAAGGTGGCCGTCAGATATTAATCTGACGGCTAAGAAAGCATCGCAGGGGTCTGACCCCCCTGATCCGTTTCAGACGTGAGCGGCACTAAATTCAATCAAAAGGAGCAGACAGCTGTTGAGGAATCATAGCGGGAGAAGGTCCACCTTGGCATCAGCACTCCACCTGTTCTCTCTCTTCCCCGCCCTCCATTTCAATGCCGCCTCCTATTTATGAGCTGGTAATTGCAGCCATAACCGTAAGGAATGCGAATACCAATAGCAGCATCTTGTGAAGATCAAACTCCAAAAGCAAGAAAAACCAAAGCGTGGAGGAGTACGGGGGAGTGAGAGAGAGAGAGAGAGAAAGACATAATGTCGTGGCAAACATACGTCGACGAGCATCTGATGTGCGATATTGATGGCAGCGGTGAGCACCTCGCCGCCGCCGCGATTGTCGGTCACGATGGCAGCGTTTGGGCTCAGAGCTCCTCTTTCCCTCAGGTCCATGTCTTTCCTGTATTTCAATCAACTTCTTTATTTAGGACTGTGTGCAGTTATCTCTGAGAAAATGATTATTTTTGTCGCTATTAGTCGTTATATTTGAAACTGCAATGTCCGAATTGATCGAAGCATATTTGTTGAGAAGCTCTGCGCGCGTCTCATTGTAAGCGAAGAGTAGCTCAAAAAAAATTGATTAATTGTTGGAGTATCACTTACTGGTTTGAATGTGAACCGTTGCGGTCATTGTCGAATCTTATCTTGCATTGTCATGTTCGATGGAAAGAAGTTTGTTCGTAGATCAGAAGCCCCGCTCGACTCGCGGCGCTGTACTTTGTATGCGCTCGAGCGTAGAGGTTCGTTTACTTATCTCAAGATTTGGCGGATCAACATGATTGCATTGTTTAGGAATCTCTATTTGTCGTCATCTTTTACGGGACCTGGCAATCTGCCTTTTCTTTTTCCCCGACATACAAATCATTTGTTTAATTGCATGTTTACATACAGCGCTTAATTTCCAATTTCCTGATGTTAATCTTGCGATTGACCCGAATATATACAATTTGACACAATAGAATAAAATTCAAACCTCCTTTCATATATAAGCAAGCAAACTCCTAAACACAAAGGACATAATAATGCATAATGTTTTAACACGAAAAATCCTTTTCAATCAAATAAAATATCACACGACAAATTTTAAAATAATCCACTATAATAAGTGCCTGTTACAAAAAAACTCCTTCCGAAATCACTTCACTACAGTCTCGGGTGAAAAATGGTTGATTAAAACCCACCAATACACCCAATAACTTATAAGAGAATTATAACGATCAATAAAAACAACTAAATGAAAATACGCTCTAAAAATCGATTCTAGAACCAGGTACCTGACATTGGTAAAAAATAAAACTTAAATCAGATATCAATCAGATGTCAAACATCTTTCTCTTCTATCTCTGTACGGCGTTCGTTGTGTGAGAGAATTTTTTAAAAATTAACCCTAAAACACATTTGGCATGCTTTATACTACGAATTGCGCTGGAGCGCTCGTCAGCTGCGACTCGAGTATGGGCACCACTGGAATCGATGCTCAAGCACTCCTCGGGCGCACCTCGAGTGCGGCCTCTATGGATTTCAAGCTGAGGCACGCTAGTTGCACACTCGAACACTCCAATTCTTGCAGAAACCTCCCGCGATCTTTTGATAATCTTTTGTTTGTTGTGATATCTATAAGAAAATGACCAAAATTCAATAGTTAATGCTGATTTATCTGATTTTGACCATGAGCGGCTAAACAGGGAGAGAGTGAGTTTGACAGTGATTTGTTCAAATCTCAGTCAATACACTGCTTGACACATTTTTCAAATTGTGCATTTCTTATTGGCATCTAATGTGGTGAGATATTTCTTACATGCAACTTTTTAACTTCTGTTAGATCCAGTGATGTGCAATAGAAAGGGTGAACGGAGTTTTTTTTTTTCAAATTCTTAAGGAACAATTGAATTCAAGCATTCCTTTTTTGCACATCACCTTGATATCGTGATTTCATTTACACTTTGCCCTTTTTTTCCCCTTGTATGTGCAGTTCAAGCCCGACGAAATCACAGCTATTATGAACGATTTCAACGAGCCAGGTAGCCTTGCTCCAACAGGGCTGTTCCTAGGAAGAATAAAGTACATGGTTATTCAGGGAGAGGCAGGAGCTGTGATTCGTGGAAAGAAGGTAATGTTCCCCTATTTCATTCTCATTCTTAACTATCGATAAAAATACAAATATCGGTTACATGCATGTAAGTATTGAATGAAAATTTTTCTTTTTTTAAAATCATAAATAGACAATATTATATCATTAATATTTAAATATCACTCGATATAATGTAATATGTCTCTGATACAACATACCTTAATAATATCTTGGTATCGAAAAATATCGGTATCAAGAGATCTAATACTGATAAATATCGATCAATATTTATATCAAGTTTTGATTTGTTTTTTTCCCATTAGCAGATGAAAAGAAAGGGCACCAAATGAACTTTGACTCCAATCTCAAATGTATAAAACTATTGATGGGAAGTCTCTCTAAATGCACTATGATATGAAGCTTCACATATTTAGGCTAAACAACTTGATACGTCACTGGATCCGAGTTTTAAATAGATTCGGGCTGATCCACTTATCCTGGTTCTGGCTCCATTCACTAAGTTTGGATCCTGCACACCACTAAAATGAACAGGAGGTCAGTGTGTCGGCGAAAAATTATCCTACTAAAAATAATCCGACGCTCAAGTCAGTAAACAACCTTCGAAATCTGAGAAGGTAACTGGAATTGAGAGTTAAAAGACAGAGTGCAAGAGTGTGTGAATCTACAGATGAAAGTGAGGCAAATCCGTCTTCTTGAATCTCGATGGTGGGAAGGTAGTAAACGGCTGTAAGAAGCACGTTTCTATGCCTTGGGTTCTCTGAGTGTCATTAGAGAACAGAGAGCTATATGTTTGTGTTTTAGTTATCGTTGTGGGCGTTGTGTGAGTAGAGGTTTGAATGTCCCGAATGAGGATTCTAGAGCTTATTTTAATGACGGCAGGGTGATTTTTCTTGGTTTGAAGGTGTGATCCCCTGCGCCATTTTGGTCGGCCTTCCTTCTGTAGGGATGAGTAGGTTGCCTAACTTACTGAGATTGCTTCCTTTCCTGGCAATCAGCGGCTTTCCGAATTGTCCACCTTCCTTTCATGCACTCTACCACTGGAGAGCCCCAATTGGTAGAAAATTGAAAAAATCTGACGCCTTCCTTATGGGAAGGGCACTGATTTTGTCAATATTCTTTTTGGATGTTGGCTGAGTTTATGGAAGGCGATGGTTTGGGAAAGAGCCATTGCTGGCCATCTGCTTGGTCGTGGGCCCAAGTCGGCCAAGCCTGTGAATTTTTTTTTTTATTTTTGGCTTGTTACTACAGTGATTCCGATCAATACATGGGTTGACCATCCTAGGCGCCAGCTGGGTGCCTGCCTGTGCTTTAGTCTGTCAATACCAGCGTTGACCGTCGGACGAGCGTTTGGGCCTTTCAGGGTTTAGGCCTTCACTTCTTGTCAGGCCAAGGTTAGAGTTGGCCGTCCAACAGGATATTTGGGCCTTCTTTGAAGAGTTGGGCCGTACCAGCTACGGTATACCCATCACTAGCCTCCCATGTCGGTGGCCAGAATTCTGGCCTCCAACATGTTCATGACGGGATATCCCTCACTGCCCTTCGTTGCTTGAAAATCTTTGAGGACTCTACAAAAGGGTGAGGCATTGACTAGATCTGTTGACCATATTGGCCAGATTTTGAGAAAAATTGGATCTGTTAACTGTCTTTGGTCAGATTCGGAGAAGAAAGTTGACCAGATCTATTGACCGTCCTTGGTCAGATCTAGAGAAGAAAGTCAATCGGATCTGTTGACCGTCTTTGGTCAGATCCAAAAAAAATAATTGATCAGATCTGTTGACCGTCTGTGGTCAAATTCAAAAAAGAAAATTGACCGAATCTGTTGACTGTCTGTGGTCAGATCCAGAGAGAAAAGTTGACCAGATCTGTTGACTGTCTTTGGCCAGATTTTGAAGAACTTTCTATGAGCCCTGAGTGACGCGTGGCCATTAGCTAGCCTTCAGGTTAAAAGTAGACACATGTCTCTCACGGTTGGACCGCTATCCCAGCCATTGATGTGTCAGAAGATTTATTTCAAAAGAGGTCCATTTGGTATGCGACACATGACAGGAATGATGGCGTGCCTTCTCGAGGAGGTTTAATGTGTCTCACACCTTGCCATTTATGTTTCCCTCCTTACACTTAGTGTTTTCTCACGCCTTGTGCTCTTGCTTCTTCGTCTTCAACCTACTTTCATTCCAAAGAAAACCCTAACTCTTCTGTAAACATGGCTTCGACCTCTGTTGTCGACATCTCTTCTGTTTTTTGAGAGAACAACGTAAAGGCATTGTGCGTTGACTTTAACATCGCAAAGGACATTGCGTGGAGGGTTTTGGATAAGGATGACAGGGCCTTCTTTCCGCCGGTGGGACACATGACAGTGTATGAGGCCCACTGGAGGAGTGGTCTCTTTCTTTCTCTTCCGGACGATTTACAGTCGATCCTCCAAGCCCTACGAGTTCCCATCGCCCAGCTCCATGCTAATACTATACGGTATATTTGCACCTTTTATATCTTCCTTCGTAAGCATTCTAGGCGGTTAACAATGTCCATGGTGAAGGGGTTGTTCAAGATAAACCAAGGAGGTGAGTGGATCTCCATGGTTCCCTATAGTGGCATGAAGGTAAATATGGCCATCTATGACTCACTGAAGAATTGGAAGACCGGTTCTTCTTTGTGAGGGTGACTGAGACTGGGCCCTGGCAAAGGATTGGGGTCAGGTGCCAGAGGTTTATACTGGGATGCCGTCTGTGGCGGAGACGATGTCCCTGGAGTGGCTGATCAAACTGGTCAAGGCCCACATTTCTGATTTCAGGAGAGATTTCTTGGTCTCTACGGTAGAGATTAAGAAGGTGAATTGGGGACTGCCTTCCCCTGTTCAAAAGTTCAAGGCATCGTCGCTGGCGGTGATGATACGTTCGGAGGCATCCAGGGGCCTG
The DNA here is from genome assembly GCA_028571085.2 of Nepenthes alata. Classification (NCBI taxonomy): domain Eukaryota; kingdom Viridiplantae; phylum Streptophyta; class Magnoliopsida; order Caryophyllales; family Nepenthaceae; genus Nepenthes; species Nepenthes alata. The sequence goes on from JAOVVI020008723.1 coordinate 12,981, forward strand.
TTCATCTGTCCTGATCCAACAGATGACGACTTCATTGGCCCAATGCCCAAAAGGATGGCAGTGGAGACACCCTCCTCATCGTCTTCGGGGCTTGACTATATCACTGTCGGGATTTACAGTGGTCCCGACAGTGCCACAGAGATGGAGAAGTCATTTGAGGACCTGCCGAAAACTATGGGCGAAGGCATTATTTTGGCACAGCCTACGCCACAAGTGGTTCTTCGAGCGGTGCAAACGAAGATTTTTTTAGATCCAGCCTGTGAGCCACCGGCGGAGGCATAGGAGCCGTCTGTCGGCTCACCTGCCATGCAGATGTCGGTTGAGCAGCCGGTGGTTGATCTTGATCCTCCAGCGGCTGCAGTGGAGGCTGCCGCCGTGGATGACATTGATGAGGTGCTCCTGGCGGAGGCCGCTGCCAACTCTGCTCGTGAGGGCATTACTTCCTGCCCATCGCCGCTCGAGCCAACTCGGAGGCCAGGCCTGATAGGCCCGCACGGACAGTCTGGGAGGTATAATCTTCAATGATCCTTTATGCATAACTTCTCCTTTTAGAATTTCTGATTTGTTTTATTTTTTGGTGCAGAAGGAGAAGGTGCTGGCCGCCATTGCTAAGGTGATTGATCAGCCGGACCGGGTGATATCTGAGAGGGAGGCAGAGATCGCCTAGCTGGATGTAAAGTTGGCGGCTTCGGGGGCGGAGTACCGATCAAATGCCGCCGCCTTGCAGACTGTTCTGGCTAATATAGAGGTC